>JAVJIF010002754.1:0-154146 GCA_038442645.1 Agave tequilana
ACTAAAATCGGGGAAACAAGTTGATAATCGAGTATCCATGCCACAGGATCCATCTCAGTCATCCATTCCATCTAGCTCCACTCCTTCTCCACCCCCAGTCTCTAATGAAACTGAAGTTGAAAAGTCAGCAGGACAGGTGCACCAGTCTATAAGCCCCATTTCCAAATAGGCTTAGAAGCAACAACAATGCACATATGGAGAAACTACTTGAGGTGTTCAATCAAGTTAGGCTCAATATCCCACTTCTTGATGCATCCAACAGGTCCCTAGTTATGCAAAATTCCTTAAGGACATGTGCACCAAGAAAAGAAAGACAAATGTGCCTAAGAAGGTTTTTCTAGCCACTAACATTAGTGAGCTATTGTCCAACCAGATCCCAGTTAAGTACAAACCCTGGTTGCCCCACCATCTCTTGCACCATAGGTCGAGATGAAATCAATCGAGCACTCCTCGATTTAGGAGCTAGCGTCAATTTGCTCCCTTTCTCCGTATAACAACTTGGATTAGGTGAACTCAACCCAACCCAAGTTACTATTCAATTGGCTGATCGCTCAATCAAAGTTCCTAAGGGAGAGATCAATGATGTCCTCATACGGGTGGGAGAATTCATTTACCCAGTCGATTTCATTGTTTTAGAGACACAACCTGTGTCTAATCCTAGGACCCAACCCCCCGTCATCTTAGGACGACCGTTCTTAGCAACCGCGAATGCAATTATAAATTGTAGAAACGGATCCATGAGATTGACTTTTGGGGATATGACCAAGGAAGTCAATGTTTTCAACTTAGGTAAGCATCCCTACGATATGACCGACCAACCCTTTGAGGTTACTTCATTGAAAACATGACGAGTGAGCATGATGAGGAGACTAGAAGCGTTCTATCCTTTTGTCATGAGTTGCTTACGGTGGACACTTTGGTCCCGCAAAACTGTCGAAAAGATCCTGCAAAGTGGCTTTTATTGGCCTACTGTGTTCAAAGATGCATTCGAGTTTTGCAAGACTTGCACAAGATGTCAAATGATAGGAATAATTTTCAAACGAAATATGATGCCCCTAAATCCAATTCTAGAAGTAGAACTTTTCGATGTTTGGGGCATTGATTTTATGGGACCCTTCCTAATTTGTTTGGGCACCAATATATCTTGTTAGCTGTAGATTACGTTTCAAAATGGGTTGAAGCCGTCCCTTGCAAGAAAATGACAACAAAGTTGTTGTCAAATTCTTGAAAGAAAATATCATCTCGCGCTTTGGAACCCCTCGTGCCATAATAGTGACAATGATACAAATTTTTGCAATAGAACTTTTGAAGCTCTTATGCGAAAATACACCATAACTCACAAGTTATCTACACCCTACCATCCTCAAACTAGTGGACAGATAGAAGTTTCCAATAGCAAGTCAAGCTCATCTTGGAGAAAACTGTGAATCAGAATAGGAAGTACTGATCCACCAAATTGGTGGATGCCCTATGGGCAATAGGACTGCCTTTAAGACGATTCTAGGAATGTCTCCCAAGACTAGTCTTTGGAAAGGCTTGCCACCTTCCTGTTGAGTTAGAGCACCGGGCCTTATGGGCAATTAAGCAACTGAATTTCGATATAGATAAGGCCGGTGAGCTTCGGAAATTGCAAATTTCTGAACTAGAGGAATTGAGGAACGAAGCATGCGACAATGCGAAAATTGCGAAGGATAGGGTTAAGGTCTTTCATGATAAGTTCATCACGAGAAAAACTTTTGTCCAAGGACAAAAAATGTTACTCTATAACTTTAGACTTCATCTTTTTCCCGGCAAGTTAAAATCAAGATGGACAGGGCCGTTCATTGTTAAGACCGTGTTTCCACACGGAGCCATAGAGATCTACGATCCAAAAAATGGCAGCACATTCAAGGTAAATGGTCAACGTCTTAAAATCTTTTTGGAATTGTTCCGGAAGTGAATGCAGCCATGGGTCTTTTTGACCCACTGTATCGGTATTATATCTTTCTGCTAATTCATGCATCCATGCATTTCATTCATACATTAGGGACAATGCATGAACAAGTGTGGGGGAAGGGTATGTAAAGTATATGTAAAGTAAAAAAATATAAAGTAAAAAAAATAAAAAAATTCTTTATTCTTTTCTCTTTATTTATTCTAACATAAAAAAATAATAAAATAAAAATAAATTTAAAAAAAAATTTATAAAAAGGACAATATTTTGACTTATTTTTTTGAAAGAAATCTAAGTTAGTTTTAAGAATTAGGAAAATCATGATTAGGATTTCGAAAAACTTGGTCAAAATAAATAAATTGTTTAATTTTTAGGTATAGGAGGAGAAATTGAATAAGTAATTAGTCTTGATTTTTTCCTTAATGAAATGTGCATACCTAGTGCATATCTAGGATTCCAAAACAAAGACCCTTGTGCCTCATAAAAAAAGAATAATATATATCACTAATTAAGTTGGATACATGTGCCTCAAGAAGCATAAGTATTCACGCCTAAAGGTGAGGTTCTGAATAAAATAAAGCCCTTAGTTTTGTGGCCTAGTTCACTCGAATTTGAGTCCGCTGGGTGTTTTCTCACCTGGTGCCCTAAGCCTACCGGTTTGGGAACCACCGACTTTAAGTTCGCTACATGGGTGGATTAGAAAGCTTAAGAAAATTAAGAAATATTAATATGTATTAACACATCTAATAGTCAATTTGTTAGGTATGAGGGCCTCAAGAAGCCTTGATACTTACACGAAAGAAAATTAGATGAGTTATACATATTAAAAAAAATCATAATAATAATAAGAGGCATGAGAGTCCAAGTTAAGGAATTCTTAGATTCACAAGGGTGCATATGACTTTTGGTAACAAAAAAGACTATACAAAAAATTTTATTTTAATCCTTACCTAAAATGGACAACAATTTACTTTATAAAGACTAAGTTTAAGAATGAATAAAATGATAATCCTAAAACTTATAGACTGCTTAGTCTCTTCAAATATATTTCAAATATTTTCCTTTTTATGGATTTTGTGGGTGTAATCCGCTGAAAAACCCTCACGAGACAACACTCGTCCTCTAGGGTAACCTAGGGGTTTAACGGCTTGTTGCATATGCTAAGTGCAACCGTGATTCCTACGAAAGTGAGTTAGCTAGATTAGTTTTTCTTTTCCTTTTTGATTTTTACTCGAGGACGAGCAAAAAGATAAGTGTGGGGGTGTGATAGGCAGTGAAAAATGCATAATTGTCATCACATTGACCATCTCATTTTCATATTATTCACACAATTATGTACAATTAACTATATTTTACTATTTATTGTGTGCAGGCTTTGAGTGTTTTTAAATAAAGAATAAAAGACTAAATGAAGCCCATGTCCAAGCCCATGTCCAAGCCCAAGTGCAAAAGTGCAATTACAAAATGTCAAAGTGCAAATACAAAGTGTAATATTGCAAATACTACAAATAGGGAAAGGATAGAATTCTATTCAACCCTAAATGCTTGGTGGATGAGGATAAATAAGAGTGGAAGGATGAAATTCATTTTGGAAGAGATTTGGATTTAGGGTAACTTGATTTCCAAGTTATTCTGAAATCTCAAATTAAAGAGTCGAGATGCCAGAGCCAGATAGATACGCCCAGATGGATGGACCAGAGGAGGGCCACGCGCAAAAGCGCGCGGCCAGGGATAAGATTCTGGCCGCGGAACGCGGCCAGAGCCGCGTTTCCGCGAATATGGATGAGGCTGTGTACCAGATTTCTTGGCAGTGTTTCACTGGGACTCTACTTCCTTCTGAGCCTATAAATACCCTGCAGACGCAACAGAGAGGGCGATCGAGAGACGAGGAGATTAGGGTTTTCTTTAGCTTTTCCTTAAATTTCTTCAATTTGTAATTTTGTTTTAAGCACATTGTGGAGAAGAAGGAGCTTGTATTTGGGAAGACATTTTTCGAATAAAGGTTACCTCTTTTGCCATTTAATTCTTGTCAATTAATTTTGTTTCTTTTCTCTGTGATCTCTTGATTTGTTTTGTTTTTTTTCCTTCTTTCATAATTCTTCTTATTAAGTAAAATAAAAAATAATTAAAAAAATGATGACTAACTAATTTTTAGTGTGGTTTGCTGATCTCTTAAGCAACCCTAGGGCAGTTTAGGAGTTGAATAGATTGATGATCAATTTTTAGAAACCCTAGGTCTAAGATTGCTTTTCTTGAAGATCAAACTGATAGCTAGATTTCTTAATCTAGATTGCACACTTAAACAACTCTTGATAACTTCATACTTAAGAACTTAGACAACATAAATTTAAGATAACACTTTTCTTATGCTGTACTTAGAAGTTAGGATGAATCTTTGTTGACTTTTTCGTAAGGCAAACTAATTAGATTCTATTATCATCTTTTCTCACTTGAATCCTTTTTAATAAACCTAGGATAAATCATATGTATCTCAAGATGACATTCAACATCCAAGACTTGCATTGTGGGTTGTGGTAGAAGATCAGTAAAACCATACCTCTTTAATCATATATATTTCAAATCTAATCTCTCTTTTGTCTTATTTGAAGCATACAGAGAAATCGTTCGAAAAGCTTGCATCGCATCCTTCCCTGAGGATCACGACCCGCTTTGGCCCTTGCTGCAGCGGATAGCATTGAGACTGAGAATCCAAACTTTAATCTTTTTCTTTTTAATTCTCAATTTCAATCAGGCGCGGGCGTACTCGTGTGGCCGCGAAAACGCGGCCCTGACAGGGCGGCGTGCGCTAGGCCTCCTGCTGTATTGCGTCGCATCAGTCCCCTGTTTGATGGATCTCCTAGATTACTGATTTGATGCCCTGGTCTGATAGAATCACCTCTCTAAAGTCAATGGCTACTTTGTAGGCCTTTATCATCACCCATTAAATTGTGATTTTGGGTCTTCTTCTATATTACACACCATGAACCTAGGATTAAACAAGCAAAGCTTTATCAACAGAATTTTATAAAAAAATAAATATGCAGATGTGATAAAAATTATGCAGTATTAGAGACTAATCACACTCTCACACTTATCTTTTTGCTCGTCCTGAGCAAAACGAAAAACAAGAGAATTATTACACCACTTTCACAGGTGACGCAATTGCACTGAGCATGTGCAATAAGCCTTTAAACCTCTATGTTTCCCCTAGAGGAGGAGTGTTGTCTCCTGTGGTTTTGAGCGGATTGCACCCACAAAATTCAATAAATGAAAAATATTAGTTGTAAGCAAAACATCTTTCAAGAAAAAGAACTTTCAATCATCTAAGTAAAAATGACCGAATGATGTGAGAATTAGGTTTACCCTCATAAGTCCTCCTATATTCTAGCCTTCATAAAAGAATAAATTATGGCTTTTCTTTGAATTTAGAAAGGAGCTTGTACTTCTAACTTATTCTGTTATTTTGTTTTAGATAGATATGCATAATGTGTAAGTGTGATGTGCTTGGGATTTCTTAACTCAACTGTGAATATTATTTAATTTTATTAATGTTTACCTATATTTTAATTTTTGATTTCTTTAGGCTTTTGACTTTACCCATGTAACACATATCAAGCCAATGACTCCCAACCAGACGGTTTTTAGGGCATCAGGTGGAAAAACACCCCTTAGGTCAAATATGCAAGTAGAGTAGGCCACGAAATAAAGATTTACTTATATATATATTTCTTTGGCATGAGTAATTGTAACACCCCGATCTCGGAATACGTACTTAGTTGCGTAATTAGATTTTTTGATCGTATTTTTTCTATTTACTTTTGGTATTTATTTTGTATTATGAATTATTTGTATGGTCGTTTTGCCTTGGATCCGGATTCGTCGACTCGGAGTCGGCCCTAGTTTGAACCGGGGACCTGACCCTAGGGTATTGCTTGATTTACTCTTTTTGGTATTTAAATTTGACCAATTTAAGTTTCAAACATCATTTTCTAATATTTTAGATTTTTTATGATTTTTTGAAATTTTCTTGAATTAAATTGAAAATCTTCAAAACCGGTGTCGACCAGTGCCGCTGACTGATTCCTGAATTTTTAATTTATAAATGAAGTGGAATTATTAAAAATAACTTTTCACATTAATTCTTAAATCATATTTTCTATTTAAATTTTTTTTTCTAAGAATTTTCTGAATTTATCAAAATTCGGTCGACCCGATGTAGACCGGCATCGACGGTTGATTCAAGATTTTTAATTTGAAAATGGGACTTTATTTCTAAAATCGTTTTCATATTATTTCTCAGAATGATGTTTTCTACCTCTGGGTATTTTTGGGGATTTTATTGGAACAATCGATATTTTCTGACCTTATTATAATATTATATTTTTTGGAATCTTTCCTTCTTTTCTTTCTTTCTTTCCTTTCCCCCATCACTTCACCACCGACCCGGCCCAAATGGGCCCGGCCACATCTCATCAACCCCTCTCCCATCCATTATCTCCCTTCCCATCAATCACTCTCTTTTTCTTTTTCTTTTTCTTTTTTCTTTTCCCTTCTCTTCTTCATCTTTCTCTTCTTCTTCTTCTTCTCATTTTGGCTGAGGCCCAAACTGAGCCCACCACTGGTGCCTCCGACTACCAACACCGGCGAAGACTCTCCACTCCGGCCATCTTCTTTCCTCTCCACCATCTTCAAAACTAATAAACACCACCTCCATCTTCTTCCTCCACCAAACTACTATCTCCACCCTCTTCTTCTTCTTCTTCAAATTAAATGCCACCACCATCATCTTCTCCACTCCAACTCCACCCCTCCAACACCTAACTCCTCCTCCTCCACCCATCTCCTTCAACTTCTCCGCCACCACCTCAAATCACCATCTCCACCACCACTGCAACTCTTCTCCACCTCTAAACCTAACACCCCCTCTTAGATTTTCCCTCTCCTTCTTCTCCTTGGGGTGGCCGACCGCCACCCCTAGCCTGCGCCGGCCATTGAGGGCCGACATGGCCTCCCTGGCGCCCCTCTCTGCCCTCTGATCGCGTTGCTACGGCCAGATTTTGTCTAGGCCAAGGCAACAGGCTCTTGCCGTGGCCCTGTTAAAGGAAGGGGGTAGCAGCCCCCTCCCTATCTCTCCTCTGGGGTGGCCGGTCCCACCCTAGTGCCGCCGGCTGTTGGCACGCTGCTGGCAGCCGGCGGCCATGCTCGGCCAGGGGGCTGGAACCCCCCTGTACGTGAACAGGGGGTCTATTTCCCCCAGTTTTTCTCTCTACCTGCCCCTCCTCTCTCTCCCCCTCTCTCACTCACTCTCTCTCTCTCATCTCTTTTCTCTCTAGATATCCCCTCTCTACTCTCTCTAGGCTTTCTCTCTAGATTTTCTCTCTAGATTTTTCTCTCTAAAAATCTCTCTTTCTTACTCTAGGCTTTTCTCGCTCTAGACTTTCTCTCTCTTCTCTTTCTCTCTCTATAATATATTTTTATGGTGCATGTGCGAGTTCCCGGGAATTCAGAGTTTTTAGCTTTTCCAGAGATTTAAGAGAGTGTCCTTACCTTTTATTGGGTTTCCTCGCTTCGTTGGGTCGACGTGTATTTATTTCACATTTAAATGTATTTTGTATTAGGCAGTGCCCCTCTATTTGTATGTGGCCAGTGCCCATGGTTTTTTGTATATGCCGTGATGAATGCTTGTAATAGGATAGTTTCCTTCTTGCTTATATATCATATATACACAACACACGCACACACCATGCCTGTGATGTATTTTTACTGCTTATTACCATGTGTGGCTGACCCTTCGGGGTCGTTAGCCTCTGGGCTCCATACTTGGCCTCCGAGCCCTTTCAACTTTCGGGCTTCCTTCTCGGCCTCCAGGCCTATTAGCCTCCGGGCTTCTCCACTCCACGGTAGTGCAGATATTATCACGTTTGTATGTATGCTCGTGTGATACTAACATCTCGTGCAGGTACTCTCATACCGACTCTGGGTTTCTGCCCACTCTTAGGCTGGCTACCCAATGGTTTCAGGCCTGTACCCTTATGGGTTTCGTGGTAGCTACTGAGAGTGCGCTTTGACTCTGAGCATACTTTAGCCTCCGGGCTCTCGCCTACTACCTCGAAAGAGAAGTGCGTTTAGAACATCAGGTCTTTCAGCTCCGCCTGGTAGGCATTCTTAGCACTCAGCACTTTATTCACTAAATTTGCCTAGGCGAGGTGCTACCGGATTTTCTACTCGTGCTTTAAACCGAGTCGTCCCGGTAACCTCGCCAAGCGCTTTAGTGTCTAAACACTTTTCGCTGTCTGTGCCTCCTGCTTGCGCAGCTCCGCTTGATTGTGCTCAGCTATTACTCTATTAATTGCCATGTACATGCTTGACATGTTAATATTTGACACGCTATTACTTGATACATGTCATCTACATGCTAACACCTGACACCTGCCTGATCACTTAACACTGATGTGTCCTGACACCTGATATGCTACTACTTAACACTTGCTCCCTGTTATGACATGTCTTATCACCTGTCATCTACCTACCATGTTAACATTTGACCTGTGATTATCACATTTACGGGAACCCTGCTCTGTTATCCTTTATTATACACAATGACCTATTATCCTGTATTATATACAGTAACCTGTACTCCTGTTATACATGTACTCATGTACTCTGGAATTCCTGATCATGTCCTGCTGCTGCTATTCCCATAAATTGATAATTACCTAATAAATTCTAATAAGATAACTTGCACCCAGTTTGGAAAACTGATGGGTCCTGAATAGTCATGTTTATGGTGGTCTTATAAAGTCACGCGTAGCCACATACATGAGGGATCACCTGGCGGCCACCAGGGATTCCGTGGGGTGTGCTGGCACCCATACTTCTAATTATTCTTACCGATTATGCACACACCCTAGGCTATTTCTATGGGATCTGCGATACTCTATTCCTGTTCGGCATGCATAAGTCTCGGTACCTAGCGGTATGTTCCGGCTCAGCACTGGATACTGCTGGATCGTTGTCCCAGGCATGTAAGGGCCCATCCTAAACATGGTTCGTCGAACTTTATCAGTTTTCAAATAACTTGCTCTATAAGTTGTAAGTGAAAATATGTGGAATGGGACACATACTGAAGTCTACAACTTAGACGGCCCCAATTATAATAAGATACTAATATACAAATTGTTGTGTTATTTTGTAACTCGGGTTGTATGCGCTCGGATTATGGTGACATGGGATAAAGGCATATAGATGAGAGTTTTCTTGTTTAGATTATTCCTTCGAGGTAATAGTCACATGGAGCCGTGACCTAAGCTTGTACGATCTGTTTTGCTCATAATTAGTTTTATTCAGTTTTATCGGTGTTATCGATTTTATATTAGTTTAGGAGATATCTGGTGTTGCCCTATCTACTTTACTTCTCGTCTTTTAACTGCTCTTATCTTATTACACCATGTGTATTCTCTACTGGATGTCACCGACTATATCTCTCTTGTTTCTATATGCATGTTTATGATTTGGATTTATCGATACACATGTGCTTATCTATACATGCCACTTGGCATTCGCATCACCACTCGCTGGGGAGTTCTAACTCCTGTGGATGCTCATGTCTAGGTCTCAGAGCTTGCAGCGTGTGGATTCTCCCAGTTTCTGACCTGAGAAGCGCAACGGTAGCGTGGATCTCCGGCAGACCGTCTAGAGCCCTATCCTTCCAGGCCCCCTGCTCGGCTCTAGAGTTTTTTCTGTTATGACTCTGAGCCTCTTTTGTACTGTTCATACTTGTACATCTCCTTATATTCTCGCATTTGCGTCTATCGGTAACGTAATATTCTTGTAATATTATGTCACATCTGGTGATAACTTTGTAACTGTACTCATATGTTGGAATATATAATGCACCACTTGCTTCCGTACTCTGATTCTTACTTCTACTGATGCTTAGCATATATATGTGAGGGTATTTCTGACCTACGTATATACGTCATAGTAAAATCTTCGTACTCGGGGATCGGGGCGTTACAGATGGTATCAGAGCCTAGGCTCTCACATCCTCAATACGTCTAGACGTCAAATTAATGGTAAAGAAATTTGCAACTGGAATGCATGAATCCCGGTTATACAATCCACTACAAGTACAGAGTTATCTATTCTTCCTTAACCATCCTTCCTTTGATTTCTAATCCCTTCTATTTTTCCACTATTTTGGTTTTTCGTAGCCTTTGTACCAACTTAAGATATAGATAAACTATAGAGGTAGCGGCTGGTTCTGAATGAGGCTATTATATGATCTCTTCAGCCAACTCTATGAAGTTCGGATATTCTCAGAATGGATCTACAATCGGGTTATCTTTCAGAAGTCAGTAATCAGGATTCAGTTATTCTCTATTCTTGGCTATGTCTTTCAGAGTGATCGACGCACGGTATTCAGAATTCCTAATTACCGATCTTCCTTATTATACTAAGTATTATCAGGGTTTCCTTTATCTTTGGTATTCAGACTAATTCTCGGAGAGCTATTAAGTATGTAGTACAGCAGGAATTCTATTGCGAAGCTGTGTTATCAGGTTAATATTATTCAGCATCGTTTGAAAATTTATACAGCAAGAAGTGCAGAAGATATCTATATTCTGATTGTTGTTCAGTCAACTTGAGAGCCCTAATTGTAGTAATTCATATTTTGATTGGTATAATTCCTGTCCCTGTCCCTTTTGTGTTCATTTTACCCCTTATCGAAATTGCGAAGACGCAATTTTTGTAAGGTAGATGGAATGTAACACCCCGCTCCCGGAATACGTACTTAGTTGCGTATTTAGATTTTTTTGATCATATTTTTTTGATTTACTTCTGGTATTTATTTTGTATTATGAATTATTTATATGATCGTTTTGTCATGGATCCAGATTCGTGGACTCGGAGTCAGCCCTAATCTGAACCAGGGACCAGATCTTAGGGTATTCCTCAATTTGCTCTTTCTGGTATTCTGATTTGATCGATTTTAGTGTCAAACATCATTTTCTAATATTTTAAATTTTCTATGATTTTCTAAAATTTTCTGAATTAAATTGAAATCTTCAAAACTGGTGTCGACTAGTGCCGCTGACCGATTCTCGAATTTTTAATTTAGAAACGAAGTAAAATTACTCGAAACAGCTTTTCACATTATTTTTTAAAATCATATTTTATATCTAAATATTTTTTCTAAGAATTTTCTTAATTTATCAAAATCCGGCCGACCCGGTGTAGACCGTATCAATGGTTGACTTCAGGATTTTTAATTTGAAAACGGGATTTTATTTCTAAAATTAATTTTGTATTATTTCTCAGGATGATTTTTCTACCTCTGGGTATTTTTGGGGATTTTTCTGGAACAGTCGATATTTTTTGACCTTATTATAATATTATATTTTTTGAATTTTCCTTTCTTTCTTTCTTTTCTTTCCTTCCACCCATCACTTCACCGCCGACCCAGCCCACATGGGCCCGGTCACATCTCATCGACCCTTTCCCATTCATCACCTCCCTTCCCATCAATCTCTCTCTTTTTCTTTTTCTTTTTTTTTTCTTTTTTCTTTTTTCCTTTTCCCTTCTCTTTTTCATCTTCTCTTCTTCTTCTTCTCCATTTTGACTGACGTCCAAACTGAGCCCACCACTAGCGCCTCCGCCCTCCAACACCGGCGAAGACCCCCCAACTCCGACCATCTTCTTCCCTCTCCACTATCTTCAAAAACAACAAACACCACCTCCATCTTCTTCCTCCACAAAACTACCATCTCCACCCTCTTCGTCTTCTTCTTCAAATTAAACACCACCATCATCTTCTCCACTCCAACTCCACCCCCACGACACCCAACTCCTCCTCCTCCTTCTATCTCCTTCAATTTCTCCACCACCACCTTAAATCACCACCAAAATCACCGTCTCCACCACCACTATAACCTTCTCCACCTCCAAACCCAATACCCCCCTCTTAGATTTTCCCTCTCCTTCTTCTCCTTGGGGTGGCCGGCGACCACCACTAGCGTACGCCGGCCACTGAGGGCCGGCGTGGCCACCTCGGCGCCCCTCTCTGCCCTCTGGCTGCGTTGCCGCAACAAGAGTTTGGCCAGGCCAGGGCAACAGGCCCTGGCGGTGGCCTTGTTGGAGGGAGGGGGCAACAGCCCCCTCCCTATCTCTCCTCTAGGGTTGCCGGTGGCCACCCCAGCACTGGCCGGCGGCCGTGGCCGGCCAGGGGGCTGGAAGCCCCCTATGCATGAGCAAGGGGGCAGCTGCCCCTTTTTTTTCTCTCACTCTCTCTCTCTACCTGCCCCTCCTCTCTCTCCTTCTCTCCCTCTCTCTTTCTCTCTCATCTCTTTCTCTCTAGATATCCCCTATCTACCTCTCTCTAGGCTTTCTTTCTAGCCTTTCTCTCTCTAGATCTCCCCCTTTCTATCTAGATTTTTTTCTCTCTAAAAATCTCTCTTTCTCTCTCTAGATTTTTCTCTTTCTAGACTTTCTCTCTTCTCTCTCTCCTCTTCTCTTTCGCTCTCCATAAATATATATATTTTTATGGTGCATGCGTGAGTTCTCAGGATTTTAGAGTTTTAGCTTTTTTGAAGATTTAGGCGAGTGTCCGTGCCTTTTATTAAGTTTTCCTGCTTCGTCGGGTCGACGTGTATTTATTTCATATTTAAATTTATTTTGTATTTGGCAGTGCCCCTCTATTTGTATGTAGCCAAGTGCCCGTGATTCTTCATGTATATGCCATGTACTAGGATAGTTTCCTTCTTGCATATATATACCATGCCTGTGATGTATTTTTACTATTTATTACCATGCGTGGCCGACCCTTCGTGGTCGTTAGCCTCTGGGCGCCCTACTTGGCCTCTGGGCCCTTTCAGCTTTCTAGCTTTTTACTCAGCCTCCGGGCTTCTCCACTCTGCAGTAGTGTAGATATTATCACGCTTATATGTATGCTCATGTAATACTAACATCTCATGCAGGTACCTCGTGCCGACTCTGGGTTTCTGCCCACTCTTGGGCTGCCTACCCAAAGGTTTCTGGCCTGTACCCTTATGGGTTTCGTGGGAACTACTGAGAGTGCGCTTAGACCCCGAGCGTACTTTAGCCTCTAGGCTCTCGCCCACTACCTCGAAAGAGAAGTGCGTTCAGACCATCAGGTCTTTCAGCTCCACCTGGTAGGCATGCTTAGCACTCAGCGCTTTATTCACTATATTTGCCTAGGCGAGGTGCTGCCGGATTTCTACCCACACTTTAAGTCGAGTCGTCCCAGTAACCTGCAAAGCGCTTTAGTGTCTAAATACTTTTCGCTATCTATGCCTCCAACTTGTTCAGCTTTTCTTGATTGTGTTCAGCTATTACTCTATCAATTGCCATGTACATGCTTGATATGTTAATATTTGACATGCTATTACTTGATACATGTCATCTACATGCTAAGACATGACACCTGCCTTATCACTTAACAACTGATGTGTCTTGACACCTTACATACTACTACGTAACACTTGCTCCCTATTATGACATGTCTTATCACCTGCCATCTACCATTTTAACATTTGACCTGTGATTATCACATTACAGGAACCTTATCGTGTTATCCTGTATTATATACAGTGACATGTTATCCTGTATTATATACAGTGACCTGTACTCCTGTTATACATGTACTCATGTACTCCTAAATTCTTGATCATGTCCTGCTCCTGCTATTCCCGTAAATTGATAATTTCCTAATAAATTCTAATAAGATAACTTGCACCCAGTTTAGGGGAAACTGATGGGTCCTGAATAGTCATGTTTATGGTGGTCTTGTCGAGTCACGTGTGGCCACATACTTGAGGGATCACCTGGCGGCCACCAGGGCTTCCGTGGGGTGTGCTGGGACCCCTACTCCTTATTATTCCTGTCGAGCATGCACACTCTCTAGGCCTATTTCTATGGGATCCGCGATACTCTATTCCTGTTCGAGCATACATAAGTCCCGGTACCTAGCGGTACATTCTTGCTCAGCACCGATACTCCTGGACCATTGTCCCGGGATGTACGGGGCCCATTCTAAACATGGTTCGTCGAACTTCATCAGTTTCTAAATAACTTGCTCTATAAGTTGTAAGTGGAAGTATGTGGAATGGGACACATACTGAAGCCTACAACTTAGACGGCTCTAATTATAATAAGATGCTAATATACAAATTGTTGTGTTGTGTTTTATAACTCGGGTTGTATGCGCTCAGATTACGGTGACATGGGATAAAGGTGTATAGATGAGGGTTTCCTTGTTTCTATTATTCCTTCGAGGTACTAGTCTCATGGAGCGGTGACCTAAGCCTGTACGATCTGTTTTGTTTGTAATCAGTTTTATCAGTGTTATCGGTTTTATCGGTTTTATGTTAGTTTAGGAGATATCTGGTGTTGCCCTATCTACTTTACTTCTCGTCTCGTTGCCTTCTCTTATCTTATTACACCATGTGTATTCTCTGCTGGATGTCACCGGCTATATCTCTCTTGTTCCTTTATGTATGTTTATAATTTGGATTTATCGATACACATGTGCTTATCTATGCACCCACTTGGTATGCGCATCACCACTCGCTGGGGAGTTCTGACTCCTCTAGATCCTCATGTCCAGGTCTCAGAGCTTGCAACGTATGGATTCTCTTAGTTGCTGACCTGAGAAGTGCAGCGATAGCGTGGATCTTTGGCAGACTGTCCAGAACCGCATCCTTCCAGGCCCCCTGCTCGGCTCTAGAGTTTTTCCTGTTATGACTCTGAGCTTCTTTTGTACTATTCATACTTGTACATCTCATTGTATTCTCGCATTTGCACCTATCGGTGATGTAATATTCTTGTAATATTGTGTCACATCTGGTGATAACTTTGTAACTGTACTCTTATGTTAGAATGTATAATGCACTACTTGCTTCTGTACTCTGATTCTTACTTGTATTGATACTTAGCGTATATACGTGAGGGTATTTCCAACCTACGTACATACGTCACAGTAACGTTTTCATACTCGCGGGATCGGGGCGTTACAGTAATCATGCTTCTTGATGCAGAATTTTCCAGCTTTTTTTTAGAGTTGTGTCTCTAAATCCCAAGCATGTGTGTGTGGTTTATGCATATTCTATTAAGGCTAAAAAAAAGATATGAGTTGTTTTCCTTTTTCCTCCCAACTCTTAGTCAAACCAATGTTTCATTTTTATTTAGGATAAAATAAAGATTCCTTAATATGGTTCCCTTAATTCCTACAACCTTTTGGTAGTTTTATACAGAGTATGAAAATTATTTTTTCATTCTGGAGATTTTTTTAAGTAAAAAGAAAAAGAAAACAATGTTAGCACCCCCTTCCCCCCGCACCAATCTAATGGATTGTCCTCAATGAATGTCGTGTAAATGCAAATGCAATAAATAAGGGGAAGAAATGATGTCACCGTCTTCATTAACGCGGGCCAGCCAAGTGCGAATAGACTAAGAGAGTAAAAAGAGAGGAGAGAAAAGAAATGCAAAAAGGTATGAACAAGTATATAAGGGGTGAACAATAAAAAGAACGCCTAAGTATGTTTTTTTTTTTTTGTTTTTTTGTGTGGTGTGGATGGCTGTGGTTAGGTGTATGATGGGGCAAAAATAGTTAGCACACTTTCAGCCTGTGACACAGACTCAGTGGTCAAGAATGGCTTCAGTTTTTACCCGTTCACTTTGAATTCTGTATTGTTCTTAGGATCGACAATAATCACAGCACCGTGTTGGAAGATGGTGCGCATAATGAATGGTACAGACCAACGAGTCTTCAGCTTCCTATTGAAAATGTGAAGCCTCGAGTTGTATAGCAGAACCTTATCTCCTAAGGCAAAGTTTTTCCTATTTATGATCTGGTCATGAAAAAGTTTAGTCCTTCTTTTGGTGATCCGAGCGTTCTCGTAGGCTTCATTCCATATCTCCTCTAATTCTGACATCTGCAGTCTCCTTAGCTTACCGGCCCTAGTAAGATCAAAATTGAGTTGCTTAATGGCCTATAGGGCATGGTGTCTAACTCGACTGGAATATGATAGGATTTTTCGAATATGATTCTGTAAAGAGACATCCCCAGGACTGTCCGATAGTCTTTAAAAAATGAGCTTGATCTGGCGATTGGTGACTTTGACCCACCATTTGTCTGGGGATGATATGGAGTGGATAACTTGTGATTAATGGAATATTTTCGCATCAGAGTTTCAAAAACTCTATTGCAGAAATGCGATCCATTATCACTAATTATCGCTCTTGGGGTGCCAAATCGGGAGAAGATGTTTTCTTTGAGAAATTTGACAACCACTTTGTTGTCATCGTTCTTTGTAGGCACAGCTTCTACCCATTTAGAGACATAGTCCACAGTAACCAAAATGAACTGGTTGCTGAAGTAATTTAGGAATGGTCCCATGAAGTCAATACCCCAAACATCAAAAATTTCAACTTCGAGAATTGGGTTCAGGGGTATCATGTCTCTTCTTGAAATTTTTCCAATCTTCTGACAATTTATACATGACATGCAAAAGTGGAATGAGTCTATGAATAAAGTGGGCCAGTAAAACCAGCTTTGTAAAACTTTCTCTGCAATTTTGCGGGAACCTAAGTGTCCACCGCATGCAAGTTAATGGCAAAAGCTAAGCATACTCCTCTGCTCTTCCTCCGGTATGCATCGTCGAATAATCTGGTCGGGACATACTTAAAAGATACGGCTCTTCTCAGAAGAAGTACCGTACTTGGGCAAAGAAACGATACTGGTCTTGCTTTGTCCATGTTGGCCCAAAGGCCATTTGCCCTTAGTTTTGATGATAACAAACCATATGTAGTTAGGTATTAACAAATGTATTTAATTAAGTTTCAGAAAAAATCTTATGTTGCATTTTGGCTCCAACACAAGACTCACACATTTAGAAGCGAAGAAGATTAAGATCCCAAGAGCCTAGCACACTAGAAGAGCTCAAGGATCAAGCATATCAAGAAGACTATTTCAAGATTTATATCTTTACCATTTTACATTTTTGCTAGGATTTATAGATATTTGTCAAAATCAAGATGAAAGAAGTTGATAGCTTTTAGGATTGTCACACACGCACACATTTCATAATCCTTTAGTATTTTCATACAAAACTCTATTTCCTGTGTTCTTACCGAGTTTCAGAAAAATCAAGTTTCGGAAAATCAGGTTTCGAAAACAAGTTTTGGAAAAGCTACTTTTTGTTTTTAGAAAAGATTTTTACCAAAATATAGTTCTAAATTATTTGGTGTTGATCTATGATCACACTCTACTTGCTCAAAGACCTAAAACTGTATTTTGCATCTACAAATTAAAAGAAATTTTATTGGAAAAATTTTGACTTCAAAAGATTTACAAAATCCTATTTTTGGTCCTCAGCTGGTCGACCGCTGGCAGAGCTGAACTGTTTTGTCGATCGACCGAGCGGTCAACCGACGTGCACCAAAGTGCACGAGTGCACTTCGGTCGACTGACCGGTTGACCAGAAGCAAGAGCAGTTGTCTCTGTTTATTCTGATCGACCGGGCCGGTCGACCGACAGAGAGTTTTAACTCTTTGTTTGGGATCCACGGTCGACCAGCCGGTCGACCGCTTTCCCAACAGTCAAAAGTTCGACCGTTGGCGGTCGATCGCCCGGTCGACCGACAGCAGAGAAATCTGAAAAAACTAGTTTTTTAGAAAAGATTTTTACCAAAATATAGTTCTAAATTATTTGGTGTTGATCTATGATCACACTCTACTTGCTCAAAGACCTAGAACTCTAATTTTTATCTACATATTAAAAGAAATTTTATTGGAAAAATTTTGACTTCAAAAGATTACAAATCTATTTTTGGTCCTCAGCCGGTCGACCGCTGGCAGAGCTGAACTGCTCTGTCGATCGACCGGGCAGTCGACCGATGTGCACCAAAGTGCACGAGTGCACTTCGGTCGACCGATCGGTCGACCAAAAGCAAGAGCAGTGCTCTCTGTTTATTCTGGTTGACCGGGCCAATCGACCGACAGAGAGTTTTAACTCTCTGTTTGGGATCCATGGTCGACCAGCCCATCGACTGCTTTCCTAACGGTCGAAAATTCAACTGTTGGCGGTCGATCGCCAGGTCGACTGACAGCAAAGAAATCTGCTGAGTTAGCTCCCAACGACTAGTTTCTGTTTTGTTTTTTGCTAGGTCTTCCTCTAATAGATCTATTAAGTTTTCTAACCTTATTTTCATCCCCTATAAATAAGGGGAGTATGAAACAACTCAAGAACAAGATTTACAAGCCTCATATCAAGTTTTTCAAAGTTTAGCGTTACAAAAGAATTTTCTTGGGCCAAACTATTTTCTAAGATTTAGTATTTTTAGCTTGAGCCATTTCCTCTACTTCTTTACCTGATATTTAGCGCTACACAATCCCAAGTGTTTTATTTTCTCATCTTTGTTGTAGGGTTGTGCTTGTGAGCTACCTTTGTGGTCAAATGTTGATCACCATTTTCTTCGATTGAGAAGTTGTAGAGATTGCGCCCTCGAGCGAGCTAGTGAGCTCCAAGTTGGTGTTGTGGCACCGTAAGAGAGGACAAGTGTGTCCGAAGAGTTCTAGTGAGAACTCGTAATTAATTGACGATCCAGTGGGATCACTCATAGTGAAAATCCTTCATCGAGTTGAAGTCGGGGACGTAGAGCAGAACCTCGAACCTCGAAACATATTCTTGTCTTTGCGATTGTCCACAATCTCTCTAAACTCTACTCTCGTACTTTACGTGCACTTATATTGCTTACTCTATTACAAGACCTATCTAATTGTTTTTGTTTATTGCTAATTCATTTTTAATTCCGCATTATTTGCTATTAAGTATAGCCATCACCTATTCACCCCCTAGGTGATTTTTAGTCCAGTCAGAGGGTAATTATCCAGTGGCCAGATAATTGATTATGTCCGCATAACAGGGTTCCTTGAAAATGGCTAGGACGTGCTCGTCTGGGAAATCCTCGTTGATCGGAGCTTGTATGAGAGGTGTGTTTGGAATTCGTGACAGATGATCAGCTACCACAATTTCTATACCTCGTTTATTCTGAATTTCCAGGTCAAATTCTTGAGGGAAAGGATCCACCAAATCAATTGGGCTTTTGCTTCCTTCTTGGTCATGAGGTATTTTAATGCCGAGTAATCCGTGAAAATTATCGTCCTCGATCCTAACAAGTAGGCCGGAACTTTTCTAACGCAAAGATAACGGCCAAGAATTACTTCTCAGTCATTGTATAATTCTGTTGGGCGTCATTCAGGGTCCTACTCGAGTAGTAAATCGTGTGCTACCTATTATCGATGCACTGTCCTTGAACAGTGCCGATAGCAAAATCGGAGGCATCGTACATGATTTGAAA
Source organism: Agave tequilana (assembly GCA_038442645.1). Taxonomy (NCBI): domain Eukaryota; kingdom Viridiplantae; phylum Streptophyta; class Magnoliopsida; order Asparagales; family Asparagaceae; genus Agave; species Agave tequilana. The sequence goes on from JAVJIF010002754.1 coordinate 19,312, forward strand.
CGCTTGTGCCCAATCAGGAGCAGAAATAATAGGCGTAGATATAAGGTCCAGCTTAAGCTTCTCCCATGACTTGAAATATTCATCGTTAAATTAAAGGATACATCCTCTGTGAGCAAGTTGGTTAAGGGCCTAGCAATTTTGCTAAAATCCTTGATGAACCGTCGGTAGAACCCAGCATGCCCTAAAAAAGATGTGATATCCATGATGCTTTCAAGTGGCGGAAGCTTAGCAAGCACTTTTACTTTTGCCTTATCCACTTCAATTCCTTTCCTAAAAATCTCATGGCCTATAATCTCCTGTCTCACTATGAAATGACATTTCTCTCGGTTCAGAGTTAGGTTCTTTTCTTTACATCTTTGCAGAACGAACTCCAGATGATGAAGATATTGATTAAATGAATCTCCATAGATGGAGAAGTCATCTATGAAAATCTCCAGAAAACGTTCCACCATGTCGGAGAACAAACTGAGCATGCACCGTTGGAATGTCGCAGGAGCGTTGCATAATCCAAAGGGCTTGTGTCCAAATGGGCAGGTGAACGTGGTCTTTTCCTGATCTTCTATAGCAATGGTGATTTGATTGTATCCTGAGTACCCATCTAGGAAGCAATAGTACTCGTGTCCAGCTAGGCGTTCAAGCATGGTCGATGAAGGGTAGCGAGAACTGGTCTTTACAGTTGGCCATATTTAACTTTCTATAGTCAATACAAACACGAACCTTGGTAGGCATTCTTATTTGTACCAACTCTTTTTGCTCATTCTCGACCACTGTAAAGCCAGCTTTCTTCGGGACCGCATGAACTGGGCTAACCTATTAGCTATAAAAAATGCGATAAATGATTCCATTATCTAATAGTTTCAAAATTTCTGCTTTTACTGCCTCTTGCATGAGTGGGTTAAGCCAGCGTTGTGGATCCCTCCTAGAAGTCACTTCAACGGTTAAATGGATTCTATATTGAACTATTGCTAGACTTATCCCTTTGATACTTTCATGGTCCATCCAATGGCTTCCTTATGTCTCTTCAGAATAAAATAAACATCAAGCTGTCCTCTTGTTGCTCAGTCAGGTGGGATGCTATTATGACTGGTAGGGTTTCTCTTCTGCCAAGTAGGCGTACTTGAGGTTTCCAAGTAAGGCTTTTAGCTCTAGGGAAGGTATTGATTCATTGGAGGTGATATCTGGAGTTTCAGTCCTTGGATGAGGTACACTTGGGCTTGATGCCTAGTCTATTATCGAATCTACGATCTGATCTAGATTAAATCTTCAGATTCCAGATCAAGCTCTGCCTCTGTTTCTATCTCCATGCTTTCCTCATGCTCACTGGTCAGATTTTCAATAGAATTGACCTCAAAAGTTTGATCATTTTTATCCCTGGGTTGTTTTTCAAGATTGAAGACATTGACTTCCTTCGTCATATATCCAAAGGTCAATCGCATGGACCCATTCCTATAGTTGATTATGGTATTGGCTGTAGTAAGGAATGGGCGCCCTAAGATGACTGGAGTTTGAGACCGTCGACTAGACACAGGTTGGGTCTCAAGCGCAATAAAGTCAATGGGGTAGATGAAATCCCCGACCCGAATGAGGACATTTGTGTTTTCTCCCTTGGGGATTTTCACAAATCGGTCAGCTAACTGAATGGTGACTCGATTTGGACTCAGCTCGCCCAATCCAAATTTCTGGTATACTGAGAGAGGTAGCAAGTTGATACTTGCTCCCAGATCAAGGAGTCCTCTGCTAATTTCTATTTGTCCTATGGTGCAGGAACTTGTGGGACATCCATGATCTTTGTATTTCATCGGAATGAAACACGACAGAACTTCGCTTATGTTGGTTGCCAAGAACACTTTCTTGGACACATTTGTCTTTCTCTTCTTTGTACACATATCATTAAAAATTTGACATAGGCTGAGACTTGTTGAATAGCGTCAAGAAGAGGCACATTCAGTTTGACCTGGTTAAACATCTCAAGTATCTTCTCCATGTGCATATTCTTATTATTGTTCCTGACCCTACTAGGAAAGGGTGCTACAGGCTTATGAACTTGTTCAGCAGCTTTGTCCTCGTCAGATGTTTGTGGAGCAGATTGGGAGGAGCTGGCAGAGGTGGAGGCTAAAGTAGAATCAATGTGGGCATGAATTTTTGTTGGTAGACCTGGTTATCACCTTCTTTCCATATCGAAGTGTGTGAACAGCATTGCACTGGTTGATCGAAGGATCCTGAATTTCATACGCTTAATTGGAGTTTTTTGGGTTAACTAGTGGCTGACTTGGTAAAGCACCCTTTGGTCTTTCACTTAGAGAGCTAGCTAATTGGCTCATCTAAATTTCCAATCTTAATATGGTCTGTGAATGGTTGCTCAGCGTTTGTCCCTGATTTTGCATGAAAGCGGCTTGGGACTTCATAAAAGCCTCCGTGCTCTCCTCCAATTTACTGAATTTCTTTTCCATTGGTGACATTTGAGAGAGGAAGATGGGCCTGGATTGAGAAAATTTGTTGAATGAGTGGGATGGTGAAAATTATTTGGAATGTTTGGCCTGAGAGAATTGTTCTGGGCCTGAGAGAAATTTGGTAATTTCTCCAATTGGGGTTGTACGTCTGCAAGTACGGATTGTGTCACAGCCGTGAGTAGGCCGCATTCATGTGTTTCGATGGCACTTGCTGAGTATGAAAAGTAGGGCACTCTTCAAAGACATGGTTTGGTGCTTGACAGTATGAATGACTTGGATTGTGAATTAGTGGTGGATTGATTTGGTTGATATTGGCTGGCTCTTTTGTTTCTAGAGCCTCTATTCTCCTCATCAGGGTAGCAATCTTAGCTTCTGCAGCTATGAATGATTCTAAGGATAGGAGCACTCCTTTTGAAGCTATAGATTGTGAATTTCTTAGTTTTTTAGAGGCTGGCTCCCATTGCAGGGTTTTCTCAGTTAGATTCTCAAACAAATCCAATCCTGATTCTCATCCTTTTGTAAGAACCCTCCCTGACACATGATTTCTAATAGGGTTTTCATTTGATAATTAAACCATCATAGAGAATCTGGCTCTAACATCATTTCTTCACATCGTGATGAGGGCAATGAGCTAGGAGATCTTTGAATCGCTCAAAGTATCTCCAAAATGGCTCGCTCGGTTCTTGCCTAAACTGCATGATATTTTTTCTGATGAGGGCAGTCTTGTGAATTGGGTTGAATTTCTTCAAGAAGGCCTTGACAAAATCATCCCACATTGTAACTGAATCTACCGCCAAACTATACAACCATTTCTTATCTAGGTCCTTTAGGGAAAAAGGAATGAAATGTAACCTAACGGCATCGTCTCCTAGCTAGGGAATGCACATCATGCGGCATACTTCTTCAAATTCCCTAACAAAGAAGTATGCGTCCTCAGATTCTAAACCATGAAATTTTGAAAGAGTGTTGATGAATTGAGGCTTTAATTCAAAGTTATTTTCATTCACCTCAAGCAGTTTTATACAAGATGGCAATAAGGTTCTGATCGGGTAAAACCTGTCCTGAAGTGACGCCATCACCAGTTCTAGATGCAAGGATAGAGAAGTATTTTTGGTTAATTTGGAAGTTACAGGATCTCTAATCCACTCTTACATGCAGCACACACCACAAACAACATAAAAATAATAAAACAATTGAAAAGAATAAACAACAAACAAAAGAAAGAAAAATAACCACAAAGCCTTAGTCTAAGGTACCTGAACCTAGACGACTCCTAACTGGTCGATTCGCCGAGGGAGGTTGTTGTAGAAACTCGACTACAAGCTAATCAGCCAGGAAAGGACAAAACTCAGTGGGAGGTATCCGGGCGTGAGCCACGAGCCTTAATTACACCAAACCACGGAGCTTTCAAGGCTTTACCTCTCAATCCACTTTCCTTAGGCACCGATTGTGCAGGAGTATAGTTCCTGCAATTTTTGCCCTTAGTTAATCTCTTAATGAGTCCGAGATGTCCCTAGGGCCAACATCTATCAATTTTTAGTTAAGGCTTGGGTTGTGTGAGTGCACTTGGAGATGATTTTTGGCCTAAGGAAGGGTGATAAAATCCCCACCTTATCTTGTTTGTTTGGAATTTTGCCCTTAATGTCAATTTGTGCAAGTGTATAGTATAATCATAACAAGGTAACACTCAAAGCGATAAATCACTCCAAATGTCAGTCTTATTCTATATAAATGCACACGTACCTTTTCTCCAGCACTCTTCAACAGAAATTGAAATGAATTGAAATAGACACGTGCCTTAAATGCAAGAGCCTGATTTGATTTTCAATTAAGCAACAAATAGATTTCTGTTGAGTTTATTACACATGTAATAAGATGAAGCATTCAGGGGAAGTAAAAAAAATTTGAGAAAGTAATTTGAGTGATTTTTCAGCAACCCTGAAGAAGAGCTTCTGTTAGTACTTCAATAGGAAAAATTCGCTTTCACACGAATTTTTCTAGCGCCAATGAATCCTTGTGCAACGTCTTTGGCCACCACTTTCGCTTCCCGTGATAGTGAGCTCCTTGATACTTCTCCTACACATAAAACAAAGAAAAATTTTTAGTATTGAACAATAAAGCCGTTCCCTCCCCGACAACGGCGCTAAAATTTGATCGGCAAAAAGCAAGCACAAAAATAAGTAAAGGAATGTGGGTCGATGTTATAACTTTTGCGATTCTTTTGTACTAGCAAAGTAGCTATACGAGTCATATCCACAAGGAGGGAGAGCGATGAAAGCTTAATGCGGCTTCTTTGTTCAAGAAAAGAGAAAGTTCTTTGTTTCAAATAAAGAAATTTGAAAATGAAAACAAGTTGGTTTCAAGAATTGTTTAGAAAGGTTTGGTGGTTTGTAAAATTGGATTTTCTTAATGGTAAAAACGCATGGCTAACTTTCTACTAAGTGCTCCCACTAATCCCTAACTTCTTGAAGATGTAGCCTCACAATGGATCATAGGAAAGCATAACCTTTATACATAGAATCTATTCACGTTTGGTACCAAATGAAAGTCCTTCCTTTAACTTAGCTTCACACGGCAAAACTTGGACATTCCCTTATTAAGATCAATTAAAGGCGAGAATAAGGGAAAAAATAAGTGTACTAATGGTACCGGCAAAGTTAATAGGAAAATCTCTAACTTACAAAAATAAGTAAAGTTTACAATCTATAAATCATCAAAAACCCGTTAAGTAGAAAATATAAGAAAGAGAATACTTGTAGGTAAGTTAGAGTTAGAACCCTCGTCTTAAGATGTCATAGCTCTCGTTTGCACAAGGCTTCTTCGACACTATTGACTCATTAAGGTTATCAGTCAAGTTGTTAGAGATTAGGGAGTTAGTAGTTAGTTAGCCATACAATGAAAGAGTTAGTTAGACATGGTAGTAAAAGAAACAACAAGAGAGAAGAAGTAAAGAGAAAGGGAGTTACACTAAAACAAAAAGATGAAAGCAAATGAAAACAACAAGAAAAAAGAGAAGTAATTACTTGTATAAGCTTGTCACCCTTTAAATACAAATTTTACACTCTCTTTTTCACTCTAGTGGCTAAACTAAAACTAGAAGAAGAAGAAAACAAACAACTACAACTCTTAAAAGTAAAATAACAACTACTCTTGAAACTCTGGATGTACCCTCTGTTGAACCCCAAGGGGTATTTATAGGCACCGGGGAAAGGGGGCCAGGGGACAACCTCTAGCCCAAGGCACGGGCGCGGGCGCGCCGTACGGCCGCAAAAATGCGGCCCAGGACACGTTTTCACAGCCCTGATAGGGCGGCACGCCTAGCCTCCTGCTGCACTGCGTCGCGTCAATTCCCTGTTGGATGGATCTCCTAGATTTCTTATTTGATGCCCTGGTCTGATAGAATCATCTTTCTAAAGTTAATAGCTACTTTACAGTCCTTTATTCACCCATTAAATAGTGATTTAGGGTCTTTTTCTTCATTGCACACTATGGACCTAAGATCAAACAAGCAAAACTTTATTAACAAAATTTTATACAAAATAAATATGCAGATGTGATAAAAGTTATGCAATATTAGAGACTAATCAGCCCCCAGCCTACACGGGTCCTTTATACCCTGACGACAACCCTCGAGGAGCTACCTGAAAGATGGAGGCTCGCTCACACCGGCTGTTCAGGTTTAACTCGTGATGGGATAACACCCTGATGATTGTTTGAGTAGGTTTGCAGCCTATACAAGCCCTCTACACCCTGACGTCACCCCTCAGCGAGCCACCTGAAAGTTGGAGGCTCGCTGACATCATCTGTTCTGGTCCAAATTATGATGGGTTAATACCCTGATGACTGCCTAAGCAGGCCTAGAGCCTATACGGGTCCACCATACCCTGACAGCATCCCTCAGTGAGCCACCTGAATGGCGTAGGTCCTCCACACCCTAACGACACCCCTCAGTAAGCCATCTAAATGATGGTGGCTTGATTGAGGCTAAAACCTGCACACAAAATACGAGATTATAGAACTTAAGAAAGGAGATGTGCAAGTGCTCAATTCTTCCGCTATAGCAAGTGGCTATGCGGGTCGTGATCCACAAGGAGGGTTTGCGATGGAAGCTTTACGGTTCTTTATTGAAATCGTTAAGAATAAAAGCGAAGGTTCTTCTCTGTTTTTAAGTTAAGAAAATGAAAAAGAAAGTTATGTTAATAGTTAGAAGAGAATGAAAGATGAAGAAGGTGGAAAATCAGAAAACAGTAAAAGCGACTATGTACAATGAAGTGGAGAAGAAAGAGTTGGAGGAGATGGTTGGTGATCTATACTAAAGAAATAAAAGAAAAGAAAGAAAGAAAAGTGTAGAAATACTTACCTAGATTGAGTGATGACTTACCTGGAAACCGTTGCATGTTCTACCTTTGCTTCGGAGGCGTTCAACGCATAGATCATAAGCTCGAGCTCAGTCCCCGTGCACATTATATCGTCAAGCCTAGCAAGAACGAAGTGATGCGGATCTTGGAAGAGGAGAACGTCTTCATGAACTATCGCTGGCTCTCACGTAGCTTAGTTATACTTGCTTTGGAATTCACTTGTACACTCAACAACAACAACCAAGGTAAAGTAGAAAAGGAAGATGAAACAAAAGAAAATACAAACATAAAAAGAACTTTTACCTTTATTAATTGCAGAGACAATGGAAGAAAGGAGTAGGGTACATCGTCGGTGTCACTCTCAACATCAGCCCCTCTCTCTTACTTACATGAATCTTCTTCTACCCTAAGTTACATACAAATTACATAAAAAGAAAGACTAAAAACCTAAACTAAGAAATGAAAACTAAGCTAAATCCTAATATGCATTGGCCTCCCATTTCAGCACAACAATTGCCCTTTTATAGGCCAAAAACCAACAACCAGAATCCCGGGGAGGTCAGGGGAGCAAACGCTCCCCCTAACTCCCCAACAAAGCCGCGGAAACGCGGCTTGGGCCGCGTTTTCACGGCCAGGGTGTGTCCAAATGGCCACACCCTGTTGGTGGGTCTCTCCGGGAGTTTCTTCTGTATTTATCTTTAAGTGGTTTCTTCGTTGGAGTCCTGGATTCTGACGAAATAGCCTTGGATTCTTGGCTTAAACCGATCGATCCTGAGAGGATTATTCTCAACCGGTTTCAACCTCTTGATTTTGCCCTGATTTAGTGAGTGCGAATTAATTCTGATTTAATTCAGAATTTTGGTGGGCTTTGGGCTCATTTCTCTTCAACTCCTTAAAGATTGGGCCTGCAAATAAATCAAACAATTAATTAGAACAATGCAGGCTTTTATTCTATAATAAGTATGGAAATATGATATTAAATATGCAACATTAGCGACCAATCACACCCCCATACCTATCTTTTGCTCGTCCTCGAGGAAAACAACTAAATTATATTAAGGATTATTAGACCACTTTCGCAGGTCGCGCGATTGCACTTAGCATGTGCAACAAGCCGTTAAACCTCTAGGTTTTCCCTAGAGGACGAGTTTTGTCTCGTGAGGGTTTTCAGCGGATTGCACCCACAAAATCCATAAAGAAAGGGAAATTAAGAGTTAGTATTTTCGAAAAGCATTTTGAAAGAGAAAAATATTTGAAATATGATTGTAAGATCTAAGCAATCTATAAGTTATAGGAAAACCGAATTTTTCATTCCTAAACTTAGTCTCTATTCAAAAATTTGTTATCAATCAAAGTAAGGAGTCAAATTGTACTTCTCATCTAGTCTATTACTTTACCCTAAGTCATATGCACCTTGTGACTGTGAAAATTTTGACTTAGGGTTCATTAACTCTAACTCTTATGCCTTATTTATATATACTTTTTTTGTGGTATTATTCCTTAGTTTTATTAGGCTTTCTAATCTGCCCATGTAACGAGCCTTTAATCGATGACTTCCAAACCAAACGGTCTTAGGGCACCAGGTGAGAAAACACCCCCAAGGACTTAAGGACTCGAGCAAACCAGGCCACAAAACTAAGGATTTTATTATATGAACCTCTTTTAGGCGTGAATACTTATGTTTTATTAGGCACAAATACCCAGCTTAATCAGAGGATTTTTCTTTTCAAACTTATCTAATCATCTTTCGCATAAATACTAAGGCTTGCTTAGGCCAAAGCACCTAGCTAATCAATAATTAGACTTGTTTTTTTTTCTTTTTTTTTATAAGGCATAAGAATCTTTGTTTTTGAACCCTAAGTGTGTAAGTGTATGAAGTGTGCATATTTCATTAAGGTAAAGATCAAGACTAAATTACTATGACAAATTATCTTCCTAACTCTAAAAATCAAACAAATAATCTTATTTTGACCAAGTATAAGAAATCCTAATTTGGATTTTCCTATTCCTTAAAATTAACTTAATTTCTTACAAAAATAAGTCAAAATATTGTTTCTATTTTTCAAAAAGTTTTTAAAAGTAAAGAAAAATGTTAAATTTTTTTTTTTTTAAGAAAAAGAAAAGTTATGTTAGACCTTCCCCCACACCTATCTCATGCATTGTCCTCAATGTATGAATTAATGCATAGATGCATGAAAAAGACGAAAGGGAAGGAAAAGGTTACCTTAAGGTGGTGGTTCCGGTGGTGGTCTGATTGGTCCACGAAACGCGGGCCAATCAACTTTTCTTGGGTCTCGGAGGAACCCACAAGAAATTACTTTAATATAACCCACTAAAAAGATGTATCCATAAAGGATCTTTATTAAATATTTTACCCCATCTAATTTCCATATTTCATAATTGATTTCGGAGTCAAATTTATCAACCACCTCGTCCCAGAATGGAGTATGAAATGATAGAATGATTGACTTGGACTCATGAAGGATAGGAACTAATACCGACTCAGGAAGGTGACTTAAATCAAGTAAAGGTTCAAGAGTTGAAATTGGTTCAGGAATTGGGTCCAAGTCAAGAAGTTGAAACTCAAGTCCACATGTATTTTCCAACAATGGAATGTGACCTAATATGGGTGATTCCAGTTCAGGAATGATAGGTGGGGGAATCAAAACTGACTCTAGAATATATTCAAGTTTGGTAATAAAATAGGAGTCAATATTGATTCAGAAAGTTGAACTGGATCACATATGTGAGAATCTAGGTCACATATCTCATTGAGTTCAATATCAAAAAATGGAGAACTTGCCAATTTATCCATGGGATGTTCAAAATTGTAAAGTTTGTCAAGTTCAACATTATCCTCAAAGATGGGTGATTCAATTTCTTTATGAATTGGTACAGGATCCAATGTTGACTCCGGGAAAAGATTGAAGTCAGGTGAAGATACCGGAGTCATAATCGAATCAGGAAATAGAATTGAATCACTAAGTTGGGGTTCAGGATCATAATCATTTTCAAGTTCTATTTCAGGAAAAGGAAAACTAGCCAAACTATCAATATCATTTGGAGTTTGGGTAAGTTCAAGTGGTTATGCTGAAATGGAATCTTGATTTCCAAAACTACATGACTCTTCGGCTCTAATAGAATAGTTAGTGACATCAGGACGGTGGGAACGTAGAGATTCGACCATCATATCTATATCACGATTACGAGTGTTTTGAGCCTGAGTCATGGCTTCAAGCATCTTTTCATAGTTGATAGGTTCATTGTTTTGATGAAAAGATGAAGAATTGTCTTGGAAGTGGTAGTGAAATTGTGAGTCCATCAGATTTTGGGATTTGTGTTTGGACTCACGCATACTCATTTCCATAATTGATGGTTTCCTATTTTGGACGGGTGGAACTGAGTATGAATCTTGAACATAATGTGGACTGGGTGGAGAAGGAGGGCAAGGTGGTTGGAAATTATGCTCGGGGGAGGTGAATCCCCACTGACTCGGTGAAGAGTTGAAATCATTATGGAAATTATAGTTATTAGATGGGGGCTATGGGTCATATTGATTCGGATAAGACCAATCCGGCACACTAGGTTGGTCAAAGTTATGATATGCCGGGTTGGTAATATCCGAAAATGAAGTCGGTGTGTAATATGGATTATTATTGTAGTTGAAAAAATTATTATTATAGTCCATATCACACAATAGAATACAAACAAAGAAAAACAGACAAATAAATAAACAAAAAAGAAAAAATTCTAGCTTAAGTTAGGGTAGACTTAGGACCTAGACGACTCCTAACTGGTTAGACTGTCCACGGGAGGTCTAATGTAGACTTTAACCACAAGCTAATCAGCCAGGTCAGGGCAAGGTTGGTGGGAGATTTTCCGTCAAAGACGTTCCTTAATTAAATAACCACCAACCTTCGGGCTTTCGGCCCTCAATCCCTTTCCTAGACACTGATTTTGCAGGAGTTAGATTCCAACATTTTTTCCCCTTAGGATAATCTCCTAATTGAGTCCGAGATGTCCCTAGGGCCAACGTCTACTCAATTTTAGTTAGGCTTGGGTTAGTGAGTGCTTGGAATGTGATTTTTGGGCTAAGGAAGGGTGATCAAACCCCCACCTTATCTTGTTAATGGGTTAGTGCCCTTAAGATCAATTTGTGCAAGTGTACAAGATATGTAAGATTCACTCAAAGCGATATAAATCAACCAAGAAGTGAGTCTTATGCTAAATGCAATGCATACGTACCTTGCTCCAGCACTCTTCAACAGTAAAAGTAAATGAATTGAAAAGACGCGTGCCTAAAATGCAAACGTCTAATCAATTTTTAACTTTTGCAACAAACTTTTTATTGTTGATTATTAGCAGGTTTTTGTGATGGCATATAAGAAATAAATAATTGCAGCAAACTAGAATTTGCAAAGCTAGCAGCCCTGCAAAAACCTGTTAGTAGTCAGCTCTTTATTGCCGCGTATCCGCGGCTTTTACCGTGGAAACGTGGCAATTCAGAGGGCAATGGGTCTCTGCTTTCTAGAGCAGAGGCCCAATACCACTTGTATGTCACTGCAAACTTATTTTCCTGCTTTGCTTGCCCTGTAACCTGCAACAGAGAAGAAAATTCGTTTAGTTCTAAAAAAATTTCAATAAAAATTCAAATTTCAATAAAAACCGTTTTACCCTCCCCGGCAACGGCGCCAAAATTTGATTGAGGCTAAAACCTGCACACAAAATACGAGATTATAGAACTTAAGAAAGGAGATGTGCAAGTGCTCAATTCTTCCGCTATAGCAAGTGGCTATGCGGGTCGTGATCCACAAGGAGGTTTGCGATAGAAGCTTTACGGTTCTTTATTGAAATCGTTAAGAATAAAAGCGAAGGTTCTTCTCTGTTTTTAAGTTAAGAAAATGAAAAAGAAAGTTATGTTAATAGTTAGAAGAGAATGAAAGATGAAGAAGGTGGAAAATCAGAAAACAATACAAGCGACTATGTACAATGAAGTGGAGAAGAAAGAGTTGGAGGAGATGGTTGGTGATCTATACTAAAGAAGTAAAAGAAAAGAAAGAAAGAAAAGTGTAGAAATACTTACCTAGGTTGAGTGATGACTTACCTGGAAACCGTTGCATGTTCTACCTTTGCTTCGGAGGCGTTCAACGCATAGATCATAAGCTCGAGCTCAGTCCCCGTGCACATTATATCGTCAAGCCTAGCAAGAACGAAGTGATGCGGATCTTGGAAGAGGAGAACGTCTTCATGAACTATCGCTGGCTCTTACGTAGCTTAGTTATACTTGCTTTGGAATTCACTTGTACACTCAACAACAACAACCAAGGTAAAGTAGAAGAGGAAGACGAAACAAAAGAAAATACAAACATAAAAGAACTTTTACCTTTATTAATTGCAGAGACAATGGAAGAAAGGAGTAGGGTACATCGTCGGTGTCACTCTCAACATCGGCCCTCTCTCTTACTTACATGAATCTTCTTCTACCCTAAGTTACATACAGATTACATAAAAAGAAAGACTAAAAACCTAAACTAAGAAATGAAAACTAAGCTAAATCCTAATATGCATTGGCCTCCCATTTCAGCACAACAATTGCCCTTTTATAGGCCAAAAACCTAACAACCAGAATCTCGGGGAGGTCGGGGGAGAAAACGCTCCCCTAACTCCCCAACAAAGCCGCAGAAACGCTGCTTGGGCCGCGTTTCCGCGGCCAGGGTGTGGCCAGATGGCCACACCCTGTTGGTGGGTCTCTCTGGGAGTTTCTTCTGTATTTATCTTTAAGTGGTTTCTTTGTTGGAGTCTTGGATTCTGACGAAATAGCCTTGGATTCTTGGCTTTAACCGATCGATCCTGAGAGGATTCTTCTCAACCGGTTTCAACCTCTTGATTTGCCCTGATTTAGTGAGTGCGAATTAATTCTGATTTAATTCAGAATTTTGGTGGGCTTTGGGCTCATTTCTCTTCAACTCCTTAAAGATTGGGCCTGCAAATAAATCAAACAATTAATTAGAATAATGCAGGCTTTTATTCTATAATAAGTATGAAAATATGATATTAAATATGCAACATTAGCGACCAATCATGGCTCGCTCATGCCAGATGTTCTGGTCCAGCTTATGATGGGATAACACCCTGGTGACTGCTTGAGCAGGCCCACAACCTACATGGGTCCTCTACACCCCGTCGATTACAGCCTGAAAAACTCCTGAGAGATGGAATCTTGCCCGATGAACTATTCGGAGCGCAATTTACATCAGTCCCCTACACCCTAAAAGTTACCCTTTGGGAGAACTCCCAAGAGGCGGAGTCTTGCCCGATAAACCACTTGAGGCATAGCCTACATGGGCATGTTACACCCTGAGCCACCCCACCCGAGTGACTCTACAACCTACATGGGTCCTATACACCCTGACGGTCACTCTTTTGGGAACCCCTGATAGATAAGCGATTACCCTTAGCAGACAAATTTTTCCTCAACTGTGAATCCTTTAGCAGGCCCCACCAGGGGGCCACACACTAAGTTATTTCTAGTGCTACAAAGCAAGATGCTCCCAAGGAGTTAGGAGGTCACAATCATAAAACAAGGCAAGATTTAAATAAAACTGTCGTTGATTGTCTTTTATATATATTACTAATTTCTGGATTACATTCTTTCTCTTACAAATGTGAATACATCTAATAAGGATGATACTAGTATAAGTTTTCGATTTGCATGTCTGCGTTCTTCCTTAGAGAAAAAGCAGTGGCGCCCATTGTCACGTATCTAGCTAAGTCCTGGTGATGACTCCAAAAAAGTAATCCACCAGGACCGGATGAGTTATGATACTGAGAACTCTTAGAAAGATCACGAGCAAAGAGATCCATGACCAAATTGCAGACCAAAGTCTACATAATGAAGGAGGGTATCGATGCCAAGACCGTAACTTCAGAGCGGAGACAGACAAGAAGGTGGTACCCCATAAGAGCACAGGCGATCGGCCCTTGATACCAAAGCGATGTCGAATACCCTTATGCTTCCTGCTTCATGCTCGCTGCAAAAAAAGAAAGGGGGTTAAACCTAAACTTCTCCCCAGTCTGTTCTGACCAAAGGCCAAACATGAAGACCAAGAAGAAAATAGGTCATTCCCTATCCATCCCCACAGCTGGGCCTTGTCGCAAGAACTGAAACCCCTTGATGAGCCCATCTTAAGAACTGAAACTCCTTGTTAGACAGACTCTAGAACATTAGGAGTGTAGTAGGCTTCACCACCCATTCATCTCCTTCCTCCACAGAATGAAGAACGAAGGAGACATCACTGCTTGCAAAATAGTAAAAGGCTTTAAACTATAAGAAACTTTCAGGAAGCAGTCCAGATGTCTCCTGAATAGTCCCAATATATAGGAGAAGAAACCAAGAGTCAATCGCTCTAGCTCTTAATCCCAAAGGAAGACGAAGCATCGCTCCACTTGGGACCCAACACATGTCAACGAAGAAGGGACGCAAAACGTCACACCAGATTTGCCATGACTTCCTCGAAATCACCCGCATTCATAAGAGACGATTATTTTATCAACAATGCCACTTCATATACACAGTACCCACCTCCAATGCAGCATAGCACAAGAGGTGGCAATATGATCAACGCTGCACCAGACGCGACGCATGTTTAAATCTCTACCACTCTGCATGGTCACGCACTCCACTAAAAGACAAAATCTAAAGCAACAACAAGCACCTTGAGTCTGGGCCTAAAAAGTTCTCATTATATTTTGTTCCCCTCTCTACATCGGAGACTCCGAGAAGCTGAAAATCCCTGAGGGAGAGTTCCCAACCTCTTCCGAAGAGAAGAGAGCAGAGGAAGCATCTACAGTGGTCACTTTATAACCTGCTTAAGATTGTGATACATGTCTATCTAGCCTATCATGAATGTGCAATGCATGACTACTTTCAAAACATTAAACCCAGTATCTTCACCCAGTTCGAATTTTGAACGGGTCGAATGATGAAAGAATCAGATCTAATTATAGAGATCTCTATCCCTAAGTCCAATCCAAATTAAAATGAGGTAGTTAACTCCCAGGGGTAGTTCATCCTTATCTACAGCCAGCGCGAACCACAAGATTAAAATGGACTCTCTCTTATATTGATTTAAAGTAGGGGTTCGGCTCAACCGTTATCAAGATAAGAAATTTAGGTATTCAAACTGAGCAGGACTATCTAACCTTAACTATTAGGCATGACTTGTATAAATAAGAGATCCCTTCCAATGAGAAATGGGCCACGTTCATCTGAATCGAGAGAACCTTATTGTAATCATCATTAACATAGTGGAACTTCTCTCCCTCATCATGATTTTTCCCTTTCGGGTTTTTCACATATTTTCTTGGTGTTTGTGATTTGTTTTTTTTTTGGTTTGGCTACATCCATTTCCCTATTTTTGTGCATAGATTGATTTCTTTAGGAATTACCCACTGCAGGTATACTGAAGGAGACTAAAGAGAACCATGGCTATTTGGTTCTAGAAGCAAATTTTATTCATCAAGAACTTTTATAATCTTAGTAGTAGAGTTTATATTTTCTCTTATCTATGTATTGGAGTTCTAATAGGATTAGTAGCTGTCTATTTTATATTTCTTTTATTTTTTTACTTTCTTTTAGATTTTTGATTTTTTTTAGAAGTCAGTTTTGAAGTTCAAATTGAAGTAAGAGAGAGATAATTTTGTAGCCTATTTAAGGCCCCCATGTATTCAATTTTTTAATGAACAATTAATGAAAGTTTTTTTCACTCTCAAATTAAGTTTGATTAATAGATTTCTTGATTCTAAATTTTGTTAGTGGTAGGATACCCTAATCAGATTCAATTAGTACTGAGATGCTCTAATTGATTTATCTATCTCTTTTCCCTCTCTCTATCTCCTCTTCAAATTTCTTCCTCTTAAATAAATATCCATAGCCAAATCCATCTCTTCCTCGCTGCGCATCCAGCAACTTCAGCTTCATCTATATAAGTCTCTTTACTCCTCGATATTCCTATTTTCATCGCATATACTTGTTCTTATCTGCGTGAGTTCAGAGATCAACTGACAATCAACAAGCAATGTAATATCAAATTTACAATTATTTCACGTATTTTTCTTATTGCGTCATCTTCTTAATTAAATTCTAGAGATACATCATCAAGTCTGTTATCTATTTTGATCAGCTATCCACATCAAAAATGAGTGAGTGAGTCTGCTTCTCTTTTGTGATCACTTGCCTTCTTTATTTTATATAGAACTCATTTACTTGCATATTCATAGATTTTATTAAAATTTTAATCTCTGATATTGATTGCACAAAGCATGTCAGGAAAAATTATAACTGATATTATCTGTTTTAACTAGTTTCCTACCAACGGTCTTCCTGTTGGTGAAACGTCTTTTAGAGTTGTTTTATCTTTTGCTTCTGATCGAGCCAAACCTACACACAAAAAATACAGAATTTTAGGCACAGTGCTAGATCCTCAATGCTATCGTTTAGCCTAGGGCTAACGGGTTGTGATCCATATGGAGGGACGAGGAAAGCTTTGTATAAGTTTCTTTTTTTCATTAACTAAAATGAGTTTAAGAGTTCTTTTCTCAGTTTTAAAAGGAAATACAAATAGTTAAAGCTAATCAAAGTTAAAGGAAGAAGATGAATTTGTTGTTAAAAAAATAAAATGAGTTTAAATAAAAAGAGAAAGTGTTGATTTTGAAAATTGTTATATTTAATCTAAGAAAGAAAAATAGAAAATACATAAAGGAAGAAGACTTACCTTTGTTGTAAATTAAACATACCATGATTCGACGTGAAGTATTGTAAAGCAAAATGAAATAATAAAAGTAGTAGTTGACTGGATCGAGTACATTAAAGAACAGTGAGAATTTTCATTGATTGTCACCTTCAATATAAGTCTCTTGAGAAAGAATTAAAATAGCCTCACTTTATAATAACTCTTTCTCTCTTTTAATTATGTAACTCTTTATAACTTAGGCTATAAAAAAATAAAATTACATCGAAAAGGAAAAGAAAAACCTAAACTAAAGCTCTCCTAGAAATGGTGTCCCTCTGCCTTCGAGGTATGAGATATTTATAGGGAAGAAACAGAAGGATAGAAGCGTATGGAGATTGGAGGACTGGCGCTCTTCTTGATTCAACAACCAGGCCGCGGACACGTGGATCTTGCCACATTTTCACTGCAGGATCCTGGCCATTTGGCTAAGGTCTGGAGCATTTGTCCATCCACGTGTACTCTATCCTTTTATCCTCTTGGATTTTTGAATTTTCACTTTAAATTTGATGATCGATCTCTTTATCCTTAGCAAAACCAATAGGGTCTTCATCTAATCTATTTTTTCTTTAAATTTTGATGATATTATCTCATCTGATATACTCACTCTTTATATATGATTACTCCTAGAACCTTTGAATTTGAATAGATCCCCATTGAATTTTACTTTTGGATTTAATTAGATAAATCTGTTAATCTCTCTCTTTCTTTCTTAATTACCCCACACACCACGAAACATAAAAATACATTAAATAGCAGAGTTTTATTTAATTATAAATACAGAAATGTGACACATAGGATATGATAACATGTAATGTATGTGTATGATCACACTCCCACACTTATCTTTTGCTCCTCCTCGAGCAAATAAAAAAATAAAACCAACCTAGCCTAACTCACTTTCGTAGGAATCATGGTTGCACTTAGCACGTGCAATAAGCTGTTAAACCTCTCTAAGTTACCCCTACAGGATAAGTTTTGTCTTGTAAGAGTTTTCAGTGGATTACACCCACAAAATCCAAAAAAAAAAGGAAATAAAATGTTAATATTTTGAAAAGAAAAGAAATATTTGAAGTATTTTTGAAAGAATTAAGCAATCTATAAATCTTTGGATTATCAAAACCATTTATTCTTAAACTTAGCCTCTATTCAAGAACTTATTATTAATTAAGATAAGGAGTTAAAATGTATTTCTCATCTAACCTATTATTTTCCCCTAAGTCATATGCATCTTGTGACATGAATATTTTGACTAAAGAGTTCTTCAACTATAACTCTTATGCCTTATTTTATACTTTATTTTGGCGGTAATATCTCTTAGTTCTATTAGGCTCTTTAATTCACCAATGTAATGAACCTTAATTGGCGACTCCCAAACCAGTCGGTCTTAGGGCATCGAGCGAGAAAATACCCTACGGATTTAAGGACTCGAGCAAATAAGGCCAGACAACTAAGGATTTTATTATAGGGACCACTTTTAGGTGTGAATAATTATGCTTTATGAGTCACAAATACCCACCTTAATCAGAGGATTATATATATATATATATATATATATATATATATATATATATATATATTATATATATATATATATATATATATATATATATATATATATATATATATATATATATATAAGGTACTAGAATCTTTATTTTTGAACCCTAAGTATGTAAGTGTATAAAGTACGCATATTCATCAAGGTAAAAATCAATGCTGCATTACTTTTTCAATTTTTCTTCCATCCCTAGAATTCAAACAAATAATTTTATTTTGACCAAATATAAGAAATCCTAATTATGATTTTTCTATTCCTTAAAATTAACTTAATTTCTTACAAAAAAATAGGTCAAAATATTGTTTCTCTTTTCAAAAAGTATTTAAAAGCAAAGAAAATGTTAATTTTTTTAAAATAAAAGAAAACCTAAACCTAAATTATGTTAGAACGCTCTCCCACACTTAACTCATGCATTGTCCTTAATGTATGAATGGAATTCAAAATAAATTAAAAAAGTGAAAGGAAAGAAAATTTGTCATCTTAAGGTGGTGGTTCCGGTGGTGGTCTCATTGGGCCAAGCATTTCTACCTAATCTAGATTTTATGGGTTTTCATGAAACTCACCTTTCATGACCTCTTTCCTACTAACATTTTTATACTCCCAAAATAGGATTATGCAAGATCCAAGCATAAATTTTTTTCCGGTTATATGACCAATCTTGGAATATCATCACAGAGTCATATTAATCTAAATCTTGGTTAAACAATGGAATGTGATTTTGTGGAATGAATGATTTGGACTCAACAATGAAAGGAATAGGAACCGATACTAACTCGGGAATAAAACTCAAATCAAGTTTAGGTTCGAGAGTCGAAGTTGGTTCATGAATTTAGTCCAAATCATAGAATTGAAATTCACATTAATTTACCAAAAATGGAATGTGACTATCCCAAATAGTTGGTTCATGTTCAAACTCTATAGGGACAGGAATCAGTGGTTGCTCTTAAATTGGCTTTAAATCTGGTAAGGATACCAGAGTCAATATCGATTTGAACAATGGAACTGATTCACAAAATTGGGAATCGGTGTCATATTCATCTTCTAGTTCAATCTCATTGAAATGAAAACTTTCCAATTTTTCAATGGGTTGGTATCGGTCAAGTTAAAATTTTGTGTGAAATTGAATCTTAGTTAAAATCTGTAATAACCTGATCACGCGGGAATGAAGACGTTATTGTGATGTATATACGTAGGTCGAAAATACCTTCACATATATATGCTAAGCATAAGTACATGCAAGAATCAGAGTATAGAAGCACATGGTGTATTATACATTCCGACATATGAGTATAATTACAAAGTCATCGTAGGAGGTGACACAATATTACGAAAATATTACATCATCGTTAGGCGCAAATGTCAGAATATAAAGAGATATAAAATAATGAACTGTACAAAAGGCGCTCACGAGTCACAAAGGTAAAACTCGTTAGTCGAGCAGGGGGCCTGGAAGGAAAGGACTTTGGATGACCTACCGATGATTCACGTTTTCACTGTGTATCTCTGATCAGCAACCGGGAGAATCCACAAGCTCTAAGCTTCAAGATTTGAACATGAGAATTTAGGGAAGAGAAACTCCCAAACGAGTGGTGTGAAAAAAGCCAAGTGGCATGCTGGGATAAGCACACGTGTGTGTCGATAAATCTGAATCAAAAACATGCATTGAAAATCGTGTTGTGAGCATACACACCCAAGCATGAAAGAGGCATCAAGTGATAAGATATGCAGATGTGACGAAACAAGTTGTACGGGCTCAGTAGATAAATTCATGAGATTGATACCTCGAAGGGATAATTCAAACTAGGAAACTCTCATCCATATACCATATACCTCATGTCTTCATCGACTGAGTACACACAACCTGAGCTAATCCACAATAACAGCTAAATAAAACAATATGAAACCACTATGTAACGCCCCGATCCCGTAGGTACGGGATGTTATGGCGACGTACATACGCTGGGCGAAAAACCCTCACGTACGTACGCTAAGCCTCAGTACGGGAAACCACCTCCATAGTTATAAGAGTTCCAGCAGGAAATAAATACAAGAATACCTGCAGAAAGAGGTTAGTGATCATAACAGATAGGAAAAATAGTGATAAATAAGATAACAGAAACACATCAGAAAGATGCCTATGAATGGTCTCGATGATGAGTCTCCTATGTGTTTCCAATGGACTACCTGACAATATGATAACTCGGATCTCCAACCTGGGCACGCAAACCCAGAGTCGTCAAAAAACGACCTAGTGAGTGGTAAAATGAAGGAGGAGGTAGTAATAGATATTATAGTAATACAAACATGATACTAATATATAATACATGATGTAGGAATAGCGATACTATATAATAAGTATAGTAGAAATATATAGACATGTTATCTTTTAATACCATCACTACCTAGCCGGTTATCATCGGGTCATGTCTATAGTCGTATCCAGTTTATATAATAAGTACTGTTGCCTAGTGGTGACGTGATAGAAAGGAACATGCTAATGGTGACGTGATAGAAGTGAACATGCAGATGGCATATGCAACATAACCATCCTACTGTGCATCAGGAAATTTTACGATAATGTATAAATCAAGAATAAACAAGTCTGGAGGTTAAGTCCAGAAATACAAGAATAATATCAGGTAAGAGACAGGTAATGTACAATATGGTAATAATAGGAGATCAGTGGAGTGATACATAAGTGGTAAAGCCAAAAATAAATAATATAATAATAATCGTAATAAAACTTAAAATCTGAATAAAAACACGTGAAAGCAAATACGGCAAAACCAGCAGTACAACCCAGATTATGGCTTCATGAAATAAGTTCATCGAAGGAATAATCCAAACAAGAAAACCCTCATTTATATGTTGTATAACTCATGTTATCGTAATCTGAATATATATAACCCAAATTGCAAAACAAATCGAATTATTAATTAGCATCTTATTATTATTACTCATCCTACTATATATCTAAGTATGTGCTACCAGTACACACACATCGATATATGAATAAGGCAAGGTTGTGTTTGAAAACTAATGAAAACTGATGAATCATATTTATAGTTGGTCCTACAGCTCAGGATATCAGGTTACTGCTTTAGGTTTTATCATTACGTGCCCCACACGACACTTCATATTACTCCTGCTTCTAAGAACTTATCATTACGCGCCCTCACACGACACTTCATTTAACTCCTGCTTCTAGGGACTTATCATTATGCACCCCACACGACACTTCATTGATGTCCACCATTATAAATATGACATCATACTGATATCCATCAGTTTCTCCCGACCCAATGTAAGTTGTCCTTTTTATAGTTTATTATATAATTATTAATTTACGGGAATGGCAGGAGCAGGACAGGTTGAGGAAGTTACAGGAGTACATAAGTACTATAGATTCAGGTCACTATAGATAATATAGGATAACAGGTCACTGTAAATAATACATGATAATAGGTCCCTATATATACGATAACAGGTACGGATTTTCATAAATGTGATAATCACAAGCTAAGTGTTAACATGACAAGTGACAGGTGATAAGTGATTTCATAATAGGGGCTGATGTCAAGTAGTAGTATGTCAGGTGTTAGGTGGTAACACATCAGTTGCCAAGTGATACAGGCAGGTGACAAGAGACAGCATGGTAATGTTGGCATATAAAGTGAAAGCATGTCAAGCAATACAGGAAACAGTACCGATATAAGTGATCAGTATGAATATTAAAAGACCATGCAATCTAAGAAAAGCAGTATAAGCAACATTTTAAGCTCTTTACAACCAATAGTAAAAGAATAGATAAACTGACAAGCCGATAATGAGGAAGAAAGTAAACATTAAAGCGGAGCCAAGAAATGCTAGGGACAAGATCAGCGAACAAAGTTTTATCACCAAAGTGCTGGTGGAACATAGAAACGACTCGGCCTAAGATGCGAGTCTAAAATCTTGCAGAGCTCCGCCTAGGCATGTTTAGTGGTTAAGCACTGAGCGCTAAGCTGCCTTTTCAGGCGTAGCTAAAAAGTTCAAAGGACTTTAATAAATCTCAGAGAGGTTAAGCCCGAAGCTAAGAAACAGGTGTATAACTAGGCCATGCCTGACGAGACTACACAATTAAGCTCGGCTCGCAGACAAACGATATAACTATTAAAACATAAGTGTTTGAGTAAAGCGGGAGCGTAGTAAGCCATGCCTGACATGGTGTCAAATAGGCTAATTACATAGTTACACGGCTTAGTTAGGCTCCCGACCAAGTTAGAAAACCTAGAGGGCTTAGCAGTTAAGCCCGGAGGCTATGGAATACCTACACAAGAGTTAGTATCATACATGAATAAGTATGATGTCATCTACACTATTACAAGCATTACAGTACATCACTCCGATATAAGTCGTGATATATCCACAGAATACAATACCCACACCCGTACAATCACATCGGACTAATACAAAATATAACACAATACAAAATCCAATACAAGCCAAATAATGCGAGGAAAATCACTCGCCTAAATGTGAAAAAATGCCGTGAAATCCCTGATCTCCAGAACTCCAAGTAACCAACAGTGAACGCGTTCAATATATTATAAAATATTATATTATTATAGAGAAAAGGAATAAAGGGAACACAAGGGTCACAGACGCGGGAGTCGCGGACCCAGAGGTCGAGCCTCGAGTCACATGGCTAAAACGTGAATATCGCGCTAACAAGACAGTCACTCGGACTCAGGGATGAGCTCCACGTCCGATCATTCAATGCGAGAGTTACGTCAATGAGAGTAACAGAGCTAGGGAGAGAGAGATGGGAAATATTAGGGGAGAGTGAGTGAGCAGAGAAGATAGAGAGAGTATACAGAACAATGAGAGATAGGGAGAACGAGAGGGGGAAATGAGAGAAAGATGGAGAGAAATATGGGCATGAGTGAGAGAGTGCTGGAGAGAGAGATAGTGAGAGAGAGAGGGAACACAGAGAGAGAGGGAGATGGAAAATAAAGAAGCAAAGAAGGAAAAAGAGAAGGAAAGAAAGAAAGAAAGAAAAGAGAAGGAAGCAAAGAAGGGAAAAGAGAGGAGGGGAAGGGATGGTCGGCCAATCTTGGCTGGCCAGGTGGCCAGCATGGCAGCTATAGGGCACGCCGTTGAGCGCCAAGGTGAAGTGGAGCCCGATGGAGGAGTACGAAGAGGGTGCCATAGTGCAAGTGTAGTGGAAGAGGAAGATTTAGGGGGTTGACAAAACATTGTTTTGGAAGCCGAGGAACGGCTAGAAGGATAGAGTATGGCCGGGGAGGAAGTTTGATGGAGTCAGTGGTGGATGTGGTGGTGTGTATGCAGTGGTGGAGATAATGAAGAAGGTTGTGGTTTTGCATTTGTTTTGGTAAAGGAGGAGAAGTTGATGGTGGTTTGAAGTTGGTGTTTGGAGAGTTGTTGGAGAGTGAAAGAGGAAGGAGGTGGTGACCAAAGTGCTGGCCAAGGGTCACTGGCCAAGGGCTGGCCAAGGGATGCGGCATGGGTTGGCTGCTGTTGGTAGGAAGAAGAAGAAAAAAGTAGACATAGAAATGAGAAGAGAAAGAGGGAGAGAAGTAAGGGAATGTATGTGTAAGATATACATATATAATATATAAAGGGAGTGAGATCCTTGTCTTATGAGTCCGCATCCCTACTGAAATCAGATGGAAAACGCAGAGTTGTGTTGAAGAGGGGGAGAAGGAGTGGGAGATGTATAGATGGTGATTTTGATTATTGAGAAGGAATTAAATGAAGGAGAGCGGGTGATCTCTACGTCTCATAAACCAAAAATACATCTGGTTGAGTTGAGGTCAGATGCGGGATTGAGGTCGCATCTCAGTACGAGCTGAGTACCCATTGAAATCACCTAGAGGGGGGGTGAATAGGTGATAATGCTAATTAATGCACAAATTTAAAATGTTATGATGCAACGATCACCCGAAATAAGACTAGAAGCCAAATACCCAGTGAAGGGCTCTGAACTCCTTCCTCGTGATTCCTCTAGATAAGAGTTTGAGTTACACAATGCAATCTTGTTGTAAGAGTATTGATCGACAATATAGCAATGAATATAAAGCAAGTAAATAAAGCAAATAAATCAATCGCAAACACTGAGATTTGTTTCGAGGTTCGAGCACCCAGCTCTACGTCCCCGCCTTCACCAAGAAGGATTTCCAACCACTATAACTTTCACAAAGAACTACAACCACTAGGGAGTACCCACTCCTCAATCACACTCCTCTACTCCAGAGGTAGTGGAGCCACAAATACAAGAATATCTTGGTGATCAAAAGACCACAAACCATCTTTTGAAAAACTTTTTCCCTTACAAAACCCTAAAGAATAATGTGTAGGATTGAAGCTCAAGTTTTGTAAGTGAAAAAGAAAACGAAATTGAAGAGAGTTTTAACCCAAAAACTTCAGTAAAAAGAGAAAATTTTGAGCACAAAAACTGAGAGCAAAATCTTCTTTTGAAAGCCTTTAAATTTGATTTCTTTTGCAAAGGATTATTGTAATCACCTCAACCCTAATCATTCCTATTTATAGGATAAAGGTAGGGATTAAAGAGTAAACTGTTATAATGAATAATTAGGAAAGATTAGACCCAAATCTAGCCCCCAAATTCGTTTAGAGAGAAAAATCACGTTTTAAAATGTGTTTAAAAAACTAGCCGTTTAGGCTGAAATCAAGCTCAAGGTCGACCGACTTTTCAAAAATTATAACCGTTGCCAGCCCACGGTCGACCACCCGGTCGACCATAACAAATAGAAACATGGGTGTTTTCAGTCGGCCGAAGCTCGGTCGACCGGCATAGGGTCCGGTCAACTGGCCGGTCGACTGGGTAACGTGCACACATGCACACCCAAATGGTCAGAAGCCTGGTCGACCGTCCTGACCTGAAACAGGGCCGGTCGACCGTTCGGTCGACCGCAACAGGCCAAAATAGTCTCTTTTGAAGAAATGATTTTGAAGATCTTTAAAGTTTTTCAAATTAACTTTGATCAAAATTTTGTATACTATATTAAATAGAGTTTATAAGTATTAAGATATGTTTATAAAACTATTTTATATAAAAGAGAAATATCTTTCAAAAATCGTGTGCAAAAACTTGTGTGTTGGGAAATATTGAGCTTCAATACTACACACTATCCTTTAGCAAACTAAAAATAATAAAAACTGAAAAAGAAAGTCCCTGAGCCGAGTTACACCAAGCTAGAGCTTTCTCTCCTATGAAAAACGTCCTCTTGTGCCATTTGCCTTTAAGTGCCATTATCTTTACAAAATACTTCAAAAAGCCATTATGACTAGTACAAACCTGAAACTCATTCTAAACAATTTATTAGTACCAAATAGCTTCTATGTGTTTTGTTATCATCAAAACTTAAACAAATAGAGGGTGTAACCTTTTGGGCCAACAATCTCCCCCTTTTGATGATGACAAAACTGTAAATCACCTAGAGGGGGGGTGAATAGGTGATGGCTAATCTAATGGTCACTTAATGCCCAATAATGCGGAAGCTAAAACAAATATGACCAAATTAAATCTTCTTTTAATTAAACACTTATGTATAACTCAAGAGTGTTGCCGAATTCCCTTTGCAGGGCTCTGGACAAGCTCCTCTAGATTCCCCTTGAATGGGTTGAGGTGCCGCGTTGGCTCTCTTGGTTGAATACTAGTGTTAACAACAATCCCAAGCAAGTATAGCAATTATGAGCACAAGGGAATATATCAAGCATGTAAATGATAAAGACAATTATTGAATGCAAGATATAAAAGAGACAAAGAGAGAGAGAGATAGAGTAAGCAATCGCAAACACAAAGGGCTTGTTTCGAGGTTCGAGCACACTTGCTCTACATCCCCACCTTCGACACACGAAGGATTTCCACTATGCAAGATCCCAATGGATCTCTCCTCGGTGCCGCAACACCTACAAGCCCTCGGACTCTCTAGTCCCGTACACACCGCAAGCCCAACGGCTCGCCGAGGCCGCACCTCGTACAACAAGTCCGCACCCGAACTCGAAACAACGACGAGCACACTTGCCCGTCTCCTCAAAGAATAAAGAAAGATCTTTGGTGATCACAACACTTTGATCACCTAAAGAACTCTCACTACAACACACCTATAGGATGTATAATCAATGGATAGCTCAAGTGTGGTGTGAGAAAACAAGGATGTGAAAGGTGGAGGAAAACTCAAAGACTTTCTTTTAACACTCTTGATAAAACTTCCTTTAAGATAGGAAATATTGGCACTCTATTTTGTGGAGAAAACTTCTGAAAATGATTAAGAAAAACTGGCTCTAAGTCTCCCAAAAATCTTGGCTCAAAACAATGACCAAACCCCCTTTTATAGAGGTCAGAAAAATCTGACCGTTGGGGTCTGTCAGAGCTGCCGTCGACCGGCCGGTCGACCGCCAATGGTCAAAAATCCGACCGTTGGAGCTTCCGGTCGACCGCCCGGTCGACCCAGAAATCCAGAGAGCAGAACTCTCTGCAGCGGTCGACCGTCCGGTTGACCGGACCACTATGCTGACAGACATGCACAAGTCTGTGCACGTCCGGTCGACCGTGGGTCGACTGGCCCTTGGTTCGGTCGACCGCCCGGTCGACCGGACTGGCCTGTCAGCCAATTTCAGGCCTGGAAAACTGGTATAAAAATTTATTTTAAAATCTTTTAACACTTATAAAATTCCATAAACTTGTTTTAACATCTATATTGAAAACCAAACTTGTGATAAAAATTTTCAAGACATATATCAAACATGTATTTTTCAAACTTGGTTTTCATAACTTCACAAAATATATAAACAAGATATTTGATTTCATTTTAAAGCATAGTGTGTATGGATATAATCCACTACACAATCATAATGTAATATCTATGTTTTTGTCATAAAGCTCTATATTAGGTTTTGGATAAAAGATATGTATATATGAAAATACCAAAATCCAAATAGTATTTTGTCACAAAGAAAAATCTTTTCTAACTACAAAATCTTTTATGAAAACAATTCTAAATCAAGAGTGTGTGTGCATGGTATACTTGAGCAATCCACCAACTATCTATCCTTTACATTTTATCTAAAACATAAAAATCTTATACCTAGACACAAGTCTTCATCTTCTTGAAGTCTTCACTTAAAGGCTTCTCATCTTCTTGACTTGGTCCAAGCTTGATCCAAAACTCCTTGGATCACACCGTGCTAGCTCCAAATCTTGATATTTTGTCCTTTATTGAGCTATGCACCTACTAAGATCTTGATAATGAATCTGTCACTAATTAAACACAAGATCATTAGTAAATATAACTTCATGAGTTGATCATCATCAAAACTAGGGTGATAGGCCTTTGGGCCAACAAAAACATATAGGCTATAACACAAGATATATAAAAGAGAGGTTAAAACTCCCCCTCAAATTATGCTATATTACACAAGTATAAAATAATCTATTATGAGAGAATTTTTGAAACAAAAAAAACATACACATACAAGTCATGTCATGAAACAACAAACTATACTACAAAATCAAAAAATAAATCAAAACATAAACTACATATTTCTCCCCCTTTTTGTCATACATCAAAAAGGGACAAATTTGCAAGAAACTTTCTTGTTCAACAATACAAACATTAAGTTCACCACATATAAAAGAAAATCTATTATAATCAAGTGGTTTAGTGAAAATATTGGCAAGTTGAAAATCGGAAGAAATATAATCAATATCAATATCACCTTTCTCAAAATGATCTCTAAGGAAGTGATATCGAATCTCAATATGTTTGGTCTTACTATGTTGATTTGCATTCTTAGTCATATGAATAGTACTAGTATTATCACAAATTATTTTTATATGGTCATAACGCAAATCATAATCAAGGAGAGTATGTTTCATCCAAAGAATTTGTGCACAACAAGCCCCGGCCGCAACATACTCTGCCTCGGCGGTTGAGAGGGCTACCGAATTTTGTTTCTTAGAAGACCATGAAACAAGACAATTACTAAGAAATTGATATGTTTCACTAGTACTCTTCCTATCCACTCTACAACCCGCATAGTCGGCATCCAAAAAACTCATCATTGAGAAATCTCTAGTTTTTGGATACCATAGACCCATTCCAATAGTGCCCTTAATATAACAAATAATGCGGTTTACCGCAATTAAATGAGATTCTTTGGGACACGATTAGAATCTAGCACAAAGATACACACTAAACATAATATCCGGCCTACTAGCCATTAAATACAACAAACTACCAATCATGCTTCTATATAATTTTATATCAACGCAATTACCTTGGTCGTCCTTATCAAGCTTGGTGGTGGTAGCCATGGGAGTGTTGCAAATTTTTGAGTCTTCAAGTCCAAATTTCTTGATGAGTTCCTTGGAAAACTTGGCTTGACATATGAATATCCCATCACGCATTTGCTTGATTTGGAGTCCAAGAAAATAGTTCAATTCACCCATTAATGACATCTCAAATTCACGTTACATGCATTGTTCAAACTCCTAGCAAAGTAACTCATTAGTAGAACCAAAGATTATATAGTCAATATATATTTGAACTATAAGAATGTCATTATCAACATGTTTAGTAAATAATGTGCTGTCTACTTTGCCTTTAACAAAATCATTTGAAAGAAGAAAACTAGAAAGCCTTTCATATCAAGCTCTTGAAGCTTGTTTTAAATCATACAATGCTTGATCAAGTTTGAAAACAAAATTTGGATGTTCATGATCCACAAACCGGGAGATGTTCAACATAAACTTCCTCATTAATAAAACCATTTAAAAATGTACTTTTTACATCCATTTGAAAAAGTTTAAAATTTCTAAAAGATGCATAAGCTAGTGTGATCCGTATGGCTTCAAGCCGTGCTATGGGCGCAAAGGTCTCCTCAAAGTCGATTCCTTCAACTTGAGTGTAACATTGGGCCACTAACCTAGCCTTATTCCTAATAACATTTCCTGACTCATCCAACTTGTTCCTAAAAATTCACTTAGTACCAATTATTGATCTATCATAGGGTCTAGGAATAAAGTGTCAAACTTGAGTGCGCTTAAATTGATTGAGCTCTTATTGCATAGCTAGCAACCAATATGAGTCACCCTTGACTTTGAGGATGTTTTTGGGTTCAAAATGAGATAAGAATGCAAAATTACCACACAATTCATGAAGTTTGGAGCAAGTAGTTACCCCCTTTGATACATCACCTATGATGAGATCTTTGGGATGATTTGTAACGTATCTCCAATCTTTAGGAAGTGGTTGAGAGTTTTCCACTTCATCCTTTTGAACTTCACAAATGGGTTCTTGCTTGTCTTCTTGGATGGGTGAGTCCTTCAAGGATATTTTCTCCATATTCTCACCTAATGAGTCAATCTCTACAACATTCTCAATAATAGCATTAGATTCTTCAAATTTAACATGCATAGTTTCTTCAATAGTATGAGATGATTTATTGAATACTCTATAAGCTTTGCTAGTACTGGAATAACCAATAAAAATTGCTTCATAAGCCTTAGCATCAAATTTACCCAAATATCTTTAGTATTCAAAACAAAACACTTGCATCCAAAATCTTTAAAGTATGAAACATTTGGTTTTCTTAAATGATAAATTTCAAAAGAGGTTTTGAAAGTATTTTTACACAAATAAATACGGTTTGATATGTAGCATGCGGTGTTTACGGCCTCGGCCCATAAATATTGAGGGAGCTCATATTCACTTATCATAGTCCTAGCCATTTCTTGAAGAGTTCTATTCTTCCTTTTAAATACGCCATTTTGGTATCAGAGCTTGAGGTGCGCAAGTAATCTTGTTGTATGAGTATTGATCGACAATATAGCAATGAATATAAAGCAAGTAAATAAAGTAAATAAACCAATCACAAATACTGAGATTTGTTTCGAGGTTCGAGCACCCAGCTCTATGTCCCCGCCTTCACCCAGAAGGATTTCCAACCACTATAACTTTCACAAAGAATTACAACCACAAGGGAGTACCCAACTCCTCAATCACACTCCTCTAGTTCAGAGGTAGTGGAGCCACAAATATAAGAATATTGGTGATCAAAAGACCACAAACCCTCTTTTGAAAAAAAATTTCCCTTACAAAAACCCTAGAGAATAATGTGTAGAATTGAAGCTCAAGTTTTGTAAGTGAAAAAGAAAATAAAATTGAAGAGAGTTTTGAACCAAAAACTTCAGTAAAAAGAGAGAATTTTGAGCACAAAA
Organism: Agave tequilana; assembly: GCA_038442645.1. Classification (NCBI taxonomy): domain Eukaryota; kingdom Viridiplantae; phylum Streptophyta; class Magnoliopsida; order Asparagales; family Asparagaceae; genus Agave; species Agave tequilana. The sequence continues at coordinate 49,716 of JAVJIF010002754.1, forward strand.
ACTGAGAGTAAAAACTTCTTTGAAAGCCTTTAAACTTGATTTCTTTTACAAAGGATTGTTGTAATCACCTCAACCCTAATCATCCCTATTTATAGGATAAAGGTAGAAATTAAAGAGTAAACTGTTATAATGAATAATTAGGAAAGATTAGACCCAAATTCAGCCCCCAAATTCATTTAGAGAGAAAAATCACATTTTAAAACGTGATTAAAAAACTAGCCGTTTAGGCTGAAATCAAGCTCACGGTCGACCGTTTTTTTCAAAAATTATAACCGTTGCCAGCCCTCGGTCAACCGTAACAAACAGAAGCATGGGTGCTTTTAGTCGGCTGAAGCTCGATCGACTGACATGGGGTCCGGTCGACCGGCCGGTCGACTGGGTAACATGCACACATGCACACCCAAAGGGTCAGAAGCCCGGTCGACCGCCCGGTCGACCGTCCTGACCTGAAACAGGGCCAGTCGATCGTCCGGTCGACCGCAACAGGCCAAAAATAGTCTCTTTTGAAGAAATGGTTTTGAAGATCTTTAAAGTTTTTCAAATTAACTTTGGTCAAAATTTTGTACACTATGTTAAATGTAAGCATTAAGATATGTTTATAAAATTATTTTATATAAAAGAGAAATATCTTTCAAAAATCGTGTGCAAAAACTTGTGTGTGGGGAAATATTAAGCTTCAATACCACACTATCCTTTAACAAATTAAAAATAGTAAAAACTGAAAAAGAAAGTCCCTGAGCTGAGTTACACCAAGCTAGAGCCTTCTCTCCTATGAAAAACGTCCTCTTGTGCCATTTGCCTTTAAGTGTCATTATCTTTGCAAAATACATCAAAAAACCATCATGACTAGTACAAACCTGAAATTCATTATAAATAACTTATTAGTACCAAATAACTTCTATGTGTTTTGTTAACATCAAAACTTAAACAATAGAGAGTGTAACCTTTTGGGCCAACACCCGTTATAAATAAGGAGAGAGAAAAGTTGTTGGGATATTTATTGAGTGACTGAGAAATTTTGAGAAAAATTAAGGAAAAAGAAAGGAGGAGGAAAAGGAGGAGGAAATTATGAGTGGATGAGAAAAATTAGAAAAATAGAAAATAACAAGAAAATTACTAGATAAAATTTCGGTATCCGGAAAAACACTGAAAACTTCGAAAAAGTCTGAAAAATGAAGTAACTCGGAATGATTCCAAAAATTCACAAAATTGTAAATAATATATTAAGACACATGCTGAAATTGGATTTCAAAAATTCAGTCTAGTTTTGAAAATATAAATCCTTCAGCGGCACTGGTCGACATTGGTAGACAACAAATCAGGTGAAATTATGATAAATTCAGAAAAATCTCCAAAAATATATTTAGATAGAAAATGTTATTTTAGGAAGTAATATTAATGTAGTTTCTAGAAATTTAACTCTAGTTTAAATTAAAAATCTGTGAATTGATCAGCTGCACTGGTCGACACCGGTTTTGAAGGTTTGTAATTTAATTCAGAAAAATTTCAGAAAATCATGAAAAATCTAAAATATTAGAAAATAAAGTTTGAAACTAAAACTGGCCAAATATAACTATTAAAAAGGTCAAATCTATCAGTATACTAGGATCGGGTTCTCGGTTCAGACTCAGGTTGATTTTGAAATCAGGAGTCCAGATCCAAATACCAAATAATAATACGACTAATCATAAAACAAAACAAAATATGAAGAAAAATCAAAAGAATATGATCAAAAAAATTAGAATACATATCTGAGTACGTAATGGGGTATTACGAAATCTCCAAGATACCATGATTCTTCGTCAATATGGTTAGGAGAATCAGGAATGATTGAAAATATATTGGGTAGAGTTTTCTCATTTCTATCATTAATTGTGTTGACCCAATTACTTATTTTTGCTTCTAGCCTATTAATAGATTGGATAACATTTTTTTCGGGCTAAATCAGGTCATCCATACTCTTTCTAGGTCAATAGGTTCTTCTTGTTGTAGTTGGATTTGGTTATTAGAGTAAGAATTTTGGATTTGAGAATTATTTATGAGAATTGAATCTGCTATGATTTCTACTCAATGAAGGCTTTAAAATTTTTTTCTAAAAAAAATTTTTCTTCTAAAGGTTGGTCTTGGCATGGAGTATATAAAGTAGTTTATTGGTAAGGTTGTTGATAGTAAGATTTCGGGGAGTTGTGTCCCCACTGATGGTGAAGAGTGGTGATTTTTATCCCAGCCTTGTTCAAAATACTGAGATTGAGGCATATATTGATTCGGATAAGGCCATTCTGGCATACTCGATTAGTTAAAGTTATGTAATGCCAGATTGGCAATATCCGAATTGAAAGAGATTGAGGTGAAATATGAATTTGAGCTATAATCAGAATAATTGTAACTATAATCTATTTTCACAAGAATAAACAAAAAACAAATAAATAAACAAACAAGAAAAAAAAGAAAAATCTAGCCTATATTAGGGTAGACCTTAGACCTAGTTGACTCCTAATTGGTTGACTGGCCATTAGAGGTATATTGAAGCAATTTGTCCACAAGTTAATCAGCCAGGTGGGGACCAGATCAATAGGACGTATCCGTGCTAGAACAACGGGTCTAATTATGTTAAAACCACTATTCTTCGAGATTTTGCTCAATCCCAATCTTCGACAACGATATAACAAGAGTCAAACTCTAGCAACTTCCGCCTTAGATCAATCTCTATTTGAGTCCGAGATGTCCCTAGGGCCAATGTCTACTCAATTTTAAGTTAGGATTGGGTTAGTGAGTGAGGAGATTGTTTGTGGGCTAATGATCGGGGAAAAATCGTGCACGAAAAGTGTATGTTTTGAAATTAAGATTTAAAATGTGTGTGCTTTGGCTTCCTCGATACTTCCGTTATAGCATAGAGGCTAAATGGGTCGAATCTATAGGGATAGAAAGCGATAAAAGCTTTACCGGAATGTTCATGTATGTGTTAAAGTTTCTTCTATATTTTAAAGAATCAAAAGGAAAGAAAACAAAGAATGAAAAGAGAGAAGTACAATGAAACACGAAGAAGGAGAAAACATAGAAAACAATATATTTGTGGTTTTTGGTATATTTTTAAAACAAAGTAAAAAAAGAGAAAGAAAATCCATGGCTACTAACTACTAATGGCTCTACTAGCCATGATAACCACTTAGTGATAGTTGGCTCACATGTATCCTTGGCCATCACTAGTCCTTGGTTCAAGAGAATTTCAAAGCATGACCTATAAGATAATTTTCACATCCAAACTCAACAAAACAAGTGCAAGTTATACTTAAGCCATCAAAACTAAACAAGTGTAAGCACGGAGTAAAGTAATATTAACTTATTAGAGAGTTAAGATGTTAGAGTATTAGAATTCATCATCATGAGCATTAATGGCTCTTACAAGAGCAGGGCTAAGTAGCGGTTATTAGATTCATGTGGAGTATCAAGTATGAAGTTTGCAAGTTAGTGGTTAGTAGTTACTTATCATGAGAGAAAATTAGCTAAATATTTAAAACGAATTAGAGATAATAAAATAAAGAGAGGTAAAGAGAGAACCTTTCATAAATTGTCACCTTCTATTACAAGCACTCTTACTTCCCAATCATGTACCACTCTCTCTCCTATTACAAGATCTACAAAAAATAGAAAATATAAAGGAGGAAGAAAAAGAACAACTAAGCTAAACTGCCTTACACTACAACATAGAAAGAAAACTACCCTAACTCTCTGGATTTCTCAAAATGCAGAAGACCAAGGGGGTATTTATATGCACCAGGAGAATAGGAGTAATCGAAAAAACTCTGGCCCGAAGTACTAGCGCAATGGCGCCAGTACAGCCATGAAAACACGATCAAAGCCACATTTCCATGGCTGTACTAGGGCGGCGCGCGCGGCACGACCTGTTGCGTGCTGCCCGCTTGTCCCCCTATCGGCTGCATGTCCTGGTTTCTGGAATTAGGCCCCTGGTTTTGATGAAACCACCCTCCAAAGTTAATGACTATCTTTATAGGCTTTTAATCACTAATTAAATGGTTATTTTGGGTCTTCTTCTTCATTTCATGCCATGAACCTAGAAACATGCAAGAGAGGTATTATTAACAGAATTTAATATTAAATAAATATGAAGATGTGGTATGAAATATGCAATTTTAGAGACTAATCGTACCCCACACTTATCTTTTGCTCGTCCCAAGAAAAACAAAAAACTAAAGAAATTATTACACCACTTTTGTAGGTGACGCGATTGCATTGAGCATATGCAACAAGCCATTAAGCCTATAGGTTTTCCCTAAAGGAGGAGTTTTGTCTTTTGAGGGTTTTTTTTAGCGGATTACACCCACAAAATCCATAACAAAAGAAATTAAATATCAGTATTTTTGAAAACACATTTTGAAATAGAGAAATGTGTTGAAGTATTTTTGCGAAAATATAAGTAATCCAAGGTCATAAGTTAACTAAAAATTATTCTTCCTTAAACTAAGTCGAAATGTAAAATCTTGTTATAAATTAAATGTAAGAATTTAAAATTAAATTGATTCTTTGATCTTTCATAAAACTCTTAGAATAATATGCACTATGTGAACAATGAAGATTTTTAGGATATCGACTCTAACTTTCATGCCATTTATTTATATGATTATTATTTTTTCTTCCTTTAGTTTTTTAGGCTTTCTAGCTTACGCGGGTAGTAAGCCTTTAACCGGTGACTTCCAAACCAGATAGTTTTAGGGCACCAGATAAGAAAACATCCCTCGGACTTAAGGACTCGAGCAAACAAGGCCACAAAACTAAAGGGGATTATTTTGTTTTTCTCTACCGTTTTTAGCGAGAATAATCATGCTTCCTGAGGCACAATTACCCAACTTCAATAAGTGATTTTATCATAATTTTATTTTTATATATTTTTTTACCATTTTTTTACGACATTTTCAGTCTTTATTTCAATCCCAAAATTTGTGTAAGTGTGAAGTGCATAAATCTAAGGAAAATTATTCAAGATCAAATTATCTTTTCAATCTTACTTTCTTATCCTAAAATTTAAATAAGATATATTATTTTGACTTGGTTTAGAAATTCATAATTTTAGGTCTTTCTAATTCCTAAGATAATCTTAATTTTCTTAAAAATAAATCAAAACTATTTTTCTTATTTCAAAAAGTTTTGTAAAATAAGAAAAGAAAAAGAGTTTTTATACAAAAGAAAATTTAAAAAAGTCCCTAACATTAAGTGTAAAAGAAAGAAAATATAAAACTAACTATGTTAGTAAATCCTCCCCCACACTTATCTCATGCATTGTCCTCAATGCATCATGAATGTGTATATGCATGAAACAAATTGGAAGAGAAGAAAAATTACCTCATGGTGGTGGCTCCAGTGGTGGTCTGACTGGGCCAAGCGTTGCTACCCAATCAAAATATCATGGATTTTTCAGAAACCCACCAGTGACCTCTCTAATACGACCCAGTAAAAGAATAATTGAGTGAATGCTCTTATTTAAAAAATTATCCCTATCTAATTTTCAATTTTCAAAAGTAATTACTGAGTTATTTTCTTTAACATCCTTGTCCAACAATGAAGTGTGATTTTGGGAGATGATAGATTTGAACTCAAATGGAATAGAAACAAAAGCAGATACCGATTCTGAAATTTGACTCAGATCAAGTTGAGATTCAAAAGGGGGAGTCGAAGTTGGTTCAAGAATGGGGTTCAAACTAAAGAATTGATGTTCACACACTTTTCCCATTAATGAAGTGTGATCATAAGATATTGGTAATTCAATTTCACGGTGTACTAGTACAAGATTCAATGTTGACTCCGGAATAGAGAAAAAATCTGGTAAAGATATTGAAGTCATTATTGAATCAAAAAGTGAAATAGAATTACCAACTTGAGGTACAGGATCACTTTCATATTCAATTTCAATTTCAGGAAAGGGATAACTTGCCAAAATGTCAATGTGATTTTCAAACCTTGGAGTTTGATCAAGTTTCAATAGATTTGCTGAAATTGAATTTTGATTTTCAAAATAGCATGATTCTTGGATCCAATCGGTAGAGCTAGGGATATAAGGACTGGTCAAAGGTTGGCAAGAAAGACTTTCCTCGCTCTCATTGATTAATTCGCTCATTATTGAGTCTAACCTACTGATAGGTCGGGTAACAGAATTTTGAGTCTGAATCATGTCTCCTATATTTTTTGCAATTGGTTCCTCTTGAAAAGGTGAGTATGGAAGTTGATTTTGAAAATTGTGGTCAAAATATGAGTCCATCAGATTTTGTGATTGCTTCTTGGACTCACGCAAGGGTTCAGATTGCTAAAAGAAAGAACAATCAAAGAGATTAAGAGTTTACCGTGTAACTTGTGGCTAACGGGTCGTGTCCATGAGGAGGGATGCGATGGAAGCGTCTCGGTGAATTGCTTAAAAACAAAGAATTGTGTTTGTTTTGTTTTTATGGAAAAGAGACTGAAAAGAAAGAGATGATTAAAAGAGAAATTGCAACTTTTAGGAAAGGTTTTAGAGAAGGTGATTTGAAAGCTTGAGAGTTGTTTTGTTATTTTATAATAAGAAAGCAAATCTGGGCTCACTATCTCACTACTCAATTGTTCATTCTTCCATTAAAATATCAAATACCTCAAAGTGATCATTTACAAAACTTAAAGTTAATTTTTAGAAAGCTTTAAGCAAAGCACATAAGATGGTTGGAAGAGTGTAGTCTCTTCTTCGAGAAATCGTTAGAATTTGAATATTAAATCATCAAGCGCGAAGAAGTAAGAATGAAGTAAAAATAATTCAAAAGATTTTATGAAAGAAGCGAGAGTTCAACAATCCAAACCCATCCTCATGTGCCTTCATGAACACTTTCAAAAAGAAAGGCTTTTAAGTGAGGCATGCATATGATTCATTGGGTCTTTTTCTTTTAAAAACAGAAGAGAAGAAGAACAAGCGAGAGTTATGATAGCTAGCCCAAAAAACCGTTTAGTTACTCATAGAAAACAATGAAGAAGAAAGCATAGAAATAATGCAAACCATACCGTACTGCAAGTGGAAGAAAACTCGGCTCGACTTTTGTATTGACGTCACTTCAATCTTCAAGTACAAGCACTCAATTCCTCTCTCTCACAAGTTTTGATACTGGACTACAAAGTAAATAACAAGATTACAACTTTTGTGCTAGCTAACAAAGAGCCTAAATCCTAAGAAAATAAACACAAAACTTAATCCTAGTCTTCGCTGCATTTTTCTTTGCTGAAACCCATATTTAAGCCAAAAACCAAATGAGGAGGATCCCGGGAAGATTGGGGGAGCAAACGCTCCCCCAACAAACTCTAACAAGCCGTGAAAACATGGCTTGGGCCGCGTTTCTGTTGCCCTGGTGTGGCCAGGTGGCCACACCAAAAGGGGGGAGATCTCTGGTTTGGCGTTTGGCCTGCATCTTCTGCTAGTTTTCTTGTTTTTGCTCCAAATGTTGACGAAACAGCCTTTAATTGTGTGGCTTCAATCGCTCGATTTAGGGAGGACTCTTCTCAACCTCTTGATATGCCAAGATTTAGCCCTGATTTTTCATTTCGAATTTATATTGAATTAATTCAGAATTTGGCGGGCTTTTGGGCTTGTTTCTCTTTTCTTTCTTTAAGCACTTGGGCCTACATTTAGCAAAGAAAAAGAAAACTTATTAATAGGATTTATTAGCTAAAAAGCATGGTAAGGTGATAATAAAATGCAATATATGTGACTAATCATACCCCGACACTTATCTTTTGCTCGCCCTCGAGCAAAACATCAAACTAACTCTAATCAATTATTAGACCACTTTCACAGGTCACTCGACTGCAACAAGCCGTTAAACCTCTATGTTACCCCTAGAGGACGAGTTTTATCTCGTGAGGGTTTTCAGTGGATTGCACCCACAAAATCCAAAAAGAAAGAGAAAGAAGTTAGTATTTTTGAAAAGCATTTTGAAAAGAGAAAATATTTGAAGTATATTTGTAAGGCTTTAAGTAATGTATAAGTTATAGGAATATCAAATTTTTCATTCCTAAACTTAGTCTCTATTTGAAAACTTGTCATCAATTAAAGTAAGGCGTCAAATTATACTTCTCATCTAGTTTATTAATTTACCCTAAGTCGTATGCACCATCGTGACTGTGAAGTTGGCTAAGGGTTCTTTTTTAACATTAACTCTTATGCCTTATATTTATTTATTTTTGGTGAAAATTTATTCCTCAATTTCATTAGGCTTTCTAATCTGCCCATGTAACGAGCATTCAGTCGGTGACACCCAAACCGGACAGTTTTAGGGTACCAGGTGAGAAAACACCCCTAAGGATATAAATACTCGAGCAGATAAGGTCACGAAACCAAGGTTTTTATTTATACGATGTACCCCTTTTAGGCGTGAATACTTATGCTTCATGAGGCATAAATACCCAGCTTAATCAGAGGATTTATATACACATTTTTTTCAAACTTATCTAATTATCTTTTGCATAAATACTAAGGCTCGTTTAGGCCAAAGCACCTAGCTAATCAATAATTGGACTTGTTTTTTTTCATAATATATTTTTTTATAAGGCATAAGAGTCTCTGTTTTTAAACCCCAAGTGTGTAAGTGTATTTAGTGTGCATATGTCATCAAGGTAAATATCAAGACTAAATTACTTTCACAAATTTTCTTCCTAACCTTAAAAATTAAACAAATTATCTTTTTTGACCAAGTGTAAGAAATCCTAATTATGATTCTCCTATTCCTTAAAATTGACTTAATTTCTTATAAAAAATATATCAAAATATTGTCTACCCCTTTTAAAAAGTTTTTTTTTGTTTTTTGTTTTTTTATATATTTTTTTTCTTTTTTTATATTAGTTTGTCATGTTAGAACCCTCCCCCATACTTATCTCATGCATTGTCCCCAATGTATGAAAGAAATGTATAAAAGCATGAAATAAAATTGAAAGGAGAAAAGTTACCGATACACTGGGTCAAAAAGACCCATTGCCGTTTCATTTACCAGCACCGATTCCGAGAAAGGTTTAAGGCATTAACCATTTACCTTAAAGTTATTTCCATTCTTTGTGTCACTGATCTCAACTGCACCGTGTGGAAACACGGTTTTTACAACATATGGCCCAGTCCATCTCGATTTCAATTTTCCTGAAAAAAGATGAAGTCTAGAATTATAGAGTAAGACTTTTTGTCTAGGGACAAAGGTTTTTCTTATGATGTGCTTGTCATGGAAAATCTTGACTCTATCTTTAGTGATCCTAGCATTTTCATAGGCCTCATTTCTCAATTCCTCCAATTAGGAAATTTGTAATTTTCGAAGGTCACCGGCCTTAGTCAAGTCGAAATTCAACTGCTTGATTGCCCATAAGGCTCGGTGCTCTAACTCAACGGGCAAGTGACAAGGTTTGCCATGAACTAACCTATAGGGAGGCATTCGTAGAATCATCTTGAAAGCGGTCCTGTAGGCCCATAGAGCATCTACGAGTTTGATGGACCAATCTTCTCGGTTTTGGTTCACAGTTTTCTCCAATATAAGCTTGACTTGTCTATTTGAAACCTCAACTTGCCCACTGGTTTGAAAATGATAAGGTGTGGACAACTTGTGAGTTATGGCATACTTTCGCATAAGAGCTTCAAAAGACCTACTGCAAAAGTGAGTGCCATTATCACTGATAATAGCACGAGGGGTTCCGAAGCGTGAAAAAATGTTTTCTTTCAAAAACTTTATGACAAATTTATTATCATTAGTTTTACAAGGAATGGCTTCTACCCACTTGGACACATAATCCATAGCAACCAATATGTATTGGTTCCCAAATGATTTAGGAAATGGACCCATAAAGTCGATGCCCCAGACATCAAAGAGTTCTATTTCTAGAATTGGGTTGAGGGGCATCATATTTCGGTTTGAAATCCTTCCTACCATTTGGCATCTAGGACACGTCTTGCAAAATTCATAAGCATCCTTGAATAGAGTGGGCCAATAAAACCCACTTTGTAGCACCTTTTCAGCAGTCTTGCGTGGACCAAAGTGTCCACCGCATGCAAGTTCATGACAAAAGGATAGAACACTCTTAACCTCCTCATCGAGAATGCATCCCCTAATAATTTGGTCAGAACAGTACTTGAAAAGATACAGTTCCTCCTAAAAGAAATACCGGACTTGGGATAAGAACGGGTAAACATCATTTTTGGACCAATGAGATGGAGTTTGGTTTGTGACTAAGTAATTCACTATATCAACAAACCATATTCCCTAGAGATAGCTAAGAGATGTTCATCAGGAAAATCCTCATTTATGTGTAATTCGTTGCATGGAGAATTAGGGATCCGTGAGAGGTGGTCAGCAACGACATTTTCTACGCCTTTCTTATCTCAAATCTCAAGATCGAATTCTTGAAGAAGGAGGATCCAACGAATGAGTCAGGCCTTGGCATCCTTCTTCATCATGAGGTACCTAAGTGCAGAATGATCAGTGAAAACGGTAGTTTTGGACCCTAATAGGTAGGGGCGAAACTTCTCTAAGGCAAACACTACTGCAAAGAATTCCTTCTCAATCGTAGTGTAGTTCAGTTAAGCATCATTGAGAGTCCTACTAGAGTAGTAGATCACATGCTGCTTGTTATCAATACGTTGTCCTAGGACAGCGCCTATGACAAAATCGGAAGCATCGCACATGATCTCAAATGGCTTAGACCAATCCGGTGCAGATATGATTGGTGCGGAAATAAGCTCTCTCTTAAGCTTCTCCCAAGAATCTATGCATTCAGCATCAAAAGTGAAGGACACATCCTTAGCTAACAGATTAGTCAAGGGCCTAGCAATTTTGCTAAAATCCTTGATAAATCTTCGATAGAAACCAGAGTGCCCTAGGAAGGATCTAATGTCCTTAACGCATTTGGGCATTGGAAGCTTAGCAATAACCTCAATTTTGGCTCTATCCACTTAAATTCCTTTCTTGGAGATTTCATGACCCAAGACAATTTCATGTTTTACCATGAAGTTGCATTTCTCCCAGTTCAGTGTCAGATTTTTCTCAGCACAACATTGGAGGACGAGTTCTAGATGGTGGAGACATTGAGTGAATGAATCTCCGTAGATGGAGAAATTATCCATAAAGATCTCTAAGAATCATTCTACCCTATCAGAGAAAAGACTCAACATGCAACGTTGAAACGTTGCTGGGGTATTGCATAAGCCGAAGGGCATTCGACGATAAGCAAATGTCCCAAATGGACATGTAAATGTAGTCTTTTCTTGGTCCTCAGGAGCGATAGGGATCAGGTTATAGCCTGAGTAACCATCTAAGAAACACTAATACTCGTGACCCGCCAAACGTTCAAGCATTTGATCAATGAAGGGAAGTGAAAAATTGTCCTTACGAGTTGTAGCATTCAGTTTCCTATAGTAGATGCAAACTCGGATCTTCGTGGGAAGTTGAGTTTGAACCAACTCTTTGTTCTCGTTTTTCACTACGGTGAAACCGGATTTCTTCGGAACGCGTGGACAGGACTGACCCATTGGCTATCAGAAATGGGATAAATTATCCCATTGTCTAAGAGTTTTATAATTTCAGCATGAATAGCCTCTTGCATTATAGGGTTGGACCTACGCTGCGGGTCTCTCTTAGGTGTGGCGTCTTCATTGAGATGAATGCGATGTTGAACGATGGTTAGACTTAATCCCTTGATATCAGTCATAGTCCACCTAATGGCTTCCCTATGTTTTCTTAGAATAGCTTTTAGATCTTCTTCTTCCCCGTCATTTAAATGGGAGGCAATGATGACAGGAAAGATCTCTTGTTCGCCTAGATAGGCGTACTTGAGATGCGCAGGTAGGGCTTTCAATTCTAAGGAAGAGGAAGGCTTACTAGAAGGACTAGTCAAATCTGTTGGCTCCATTGTTGTTGAAATAGGGTTTGAGGCTCAATTTATGGCAGAATCTACAACCTGATCAAGATTAAAGTCGTCAGACTCTAACCCGAATTCACACTCTGTTTCTAATTCCATTTCTTCCCCATGTTCACTTGTCAAGTTCTCAATTAGGTTGACTTCAAATGGTTGGTCCTCGATATCGCGGGGTTATTTTCCTAGATTGAAGACATTGACTTCTCTAGTCATGTCTCCAAAATTTAACCTCATAGACCCATTCCTACAATTGATGATGGCATTAGCAGTAGCAAGGAATGGTTGCCTAGGATAACAGGGTTTGAGCCCTATGATTAGAGTTGGACACAGGTTGTGTCTCTAGAACTATAAAATTGACAGGGTAAATGAACTCTCCTACCCGGATCAGGACATCATTAATCTCTCCTTTTGGAACTTTAACAGAACGGTCAGCTAGTTGGATGGTGACTCGAGTTGGACTAAGATCGCCCAACCCGAGTTGTTGATAAACAGAGAATGGAAGCAAGTTGATACTTGCCCCCAAGTCAAGAAGTGCACGACTAATCTCAGCCTGTCCTATTGTGTAGGCAATGGTGGGACTACCTGGATCCTTTACTTGACAGGGATAGGACCCGATAATAGCTCACTAATGTTAGTGCTAAGAAGACCTTTTTGGAACATTAGTCTTTCTCTTCTTGGTGCACATGTCCTTAAGAAACTTGGCATAGGAAGGAACTTGTTGGATGGCATCAAGAAGTGGCATACATTTATCTTCACTTGGTTAAATATTTCAATTATCTTGTCCATGTGAGGATTTTGCTTTTATTTTTCAGCCTATTGGAAATGGTACTATAGGCTGGTGCACCTGACTGGCTGACTTGTCTTTTTCAGATTCGTCAGAATTAGAAGAAATTGGATTAGATGAGGTGGAAGCTTGATTGTTATTGTACTGAATGGGATTGGTTGGTGTTGATACTTGGTTATTAACTCTCTTTCCTGATCTCAAATTACATTGATTAAATGAATGATCCTCAGCCAAATGAGCTTGTTGAGAATTCCTCGAATTGGTGACTGGCTGACTATGTAGGGTACCTTTTTGTCTCTCATTCTGTGGAGTGGCTAGTTGACTCATTTGAACCTCTAACCTCTGGATAGTTTGCATGAGAGAATCTTGGTTTTTCATATATCTCTCCATGTTTCTTTCAAAGTCAGTCATTCTCCTTTCTAATTGAGGATTCTAGAAGGAGGATTGTGGAGCTTGGTTGGGAAAGTTCTGTTGATAATTCGGAAAGTTTGGTGGATAGTTGGGAGAATTATTATGGAAATTGGAGAAGTTGGGTTGATGATTGGAAGAATTATTACCATGATGGAAGTGGCTAGCATGATTTGATCATGAATGGTCAGAGTTATTTTGGCTCCATGAGAAATTAGGGTGATTTCTCCAGTCAGGATTGTACGTGGGTGCGTAAGGGTTATTGTTCGGCCTTGAAAAGGCCGCATTCATCGGTTCATGGTAGGGTTGCTGAGCCTGAAACATAGGGCACTCCTCGAACACATGATTCATGGCTTGAGAGTAAGTGCAACCCGGGGTTGGAAATTGGTTCGGGCTGACTTAATTGACTGGACTTGGTTCTTTCGTTTCTAGAGCTTCCAGTCTTCTAGCCAAGTTAGCTAACTTAGCCTCATTAGCGATGGATGATTCGATAGAATGGAGACCTCCTTTTGAAGAGATGGAGTTAGGACTCCTAGAGGTCTCACTAGCAGATTCCCATTGGATGGTCTTCTCAGCTAGATTTTCATACAAATCTCATCCTTCATTTTCATCTTTTTGCAAGAAACCCTCTTGGCACATACTTTCTAAGAGGGTTTTAGTTGAATAGTCTAAATCGTCATAAAGAATTTGGCACTGTCTCCATTTCTCTATCCATGATGTGGACATTGGATAAGAAGGTCTTTAAAGCGTTCAAAGTACCTCCAGAACGGTTCACTAGGTTCTTACTTGAATTGCATGATCGTCTTCTTAATGAGAGCGGTTTTATGGATTGGATAGAATTTCTTCAAGAAGACCTTGATGAAACCATCCCAGGATGTGATAGAACCGGCCGCTAAGCTGTAGAGCCACTTCTTTGCTAGGTCCTTAAGTGCGAAAGGGACAAATCTCAACCTAATAGCATCGTCTACAAGGTGTGGGATTTTCATTATTAGACATACTTTCTCAAATTCTCTTATGAAGAAGTAGGCATCTTCGGACTCTAGGCCACGAAACTTGGGGAGTGTGTTGATGAATTGAGGCTTGAGCTTAAAATTGTATTCACCAACCGATGAAAGTAGAATGCAAGATGGAAGTGAGGTTCTAATGGGGTAGAACCTATCCTGCAGTGATGTTAATTGAGCCATTACCGGATCTGGTCTTGGTTCAAACTTGGGTGTTGATGTGTTTCTAGTCAACCTAGATGAATTAGGGTCTCTCGACCACCCTTGCATACACAAACACAATCACAATCACAAACAAGTTCAACCAACAATCAACAATAGAAATCAACCAAGCCTAGTCTAAGGTAACCTCGACCTAGACAACTCCTAACTGGTTGATTGTCCACAGGAGGTAGAATGTAGACTTTGACCACAAGCTAATCAGTCAGGTCAGGGCAAGATTGGTGGGAGGTTATCCGTCAAAGACGTTCCTTCATTAAGTAACCACCAATCTTCAGGCTTTCAACCCTCAATCCCCTTCCTAGATACTGATTTGGCAGGAGTCAATTTCCAACACCTTTTCTCTTTAAGATAATCTCCTAGTGAGTTCGAGATGTCCCTAAGGCCAATGTCTATCAGAATTTACTTAGGCTTAAATTTGTGAGTGCTTGGAATCTGATTTTTGGGCTAAGGAAGGGTGATTAAATCCCCACCTTATCTTGTTATTAGGTGTTGCCCTTAAAATCAATTTATGCAAGTGTACAAGATAAATAAGATTCACTCAAAGCGATATAAATCAACCAATAAATGAGTCAAATTCTGAATGCGATGCATACGTACCTTGCTCCAGCACTCTTCAACAGTAAAGTAAATGAATTGAAAAGACTCGTGCCTAAAATGCAAACGTCTAATCAATTTTTTAACTTTTTAACAAGTGTTTTACTGTTGGCTTAAAACAGGGATGGTGGATAGCAGAAATAGCACAAATTTAACATACAAAAACTTAAATTTTTACGAACAATATGTCCTGCAAAAAAAAAAGTTTTTAGTAGTCCAATGAATTTTTTAGTTTTGCAACGCAATTTCTTGAAATTCTGCTTCCTACTTTCGAGAATAGCGGCACAGAATTTGCAAGTCTTCTCTTGCAAAGCTTGAATGCTAAATCTTGAATCTTTAAGTCACTGAAACAACACACAAAACTTGTTAGAAAACAAATACACCGTTCCCTCCCCAGCAACGGCGCCAAAAATTGATTGCTAAAAGAAAGAACAATCAAAGAGTTTAAGAGTTTATCGTGTAGCTTGTGGCTAACGGGTCGTGTCCACGTGGAGGAATGCGATAGAAGCATCTTGGTGAATTGCTTAAAAATAAAGAATTGTGTTTGTTTTGTTTTTATGGAAAAGAGACTGGAAAGAAAGAGATGATTAAAAGAGAAATTACAACTTTTAGGATAGGTTTTAGAGAAGGTGATTTAGAAAGCTTGAGAGTTATTTTGTTATTTTATAATAAGAAAGCAAATCTGGGCTCACTATCTCACTACTCAATTGTTCATTCTTCCATTAAAATATCAAGTGCCTCAAAATGATCATTTGCAAAACTTAAAGTTACTTTTTAGAAGCTTTAAGCAAAGCACATAAGATGGTTGGAAGAGTGTAGTCTTTTCTTCAAGAAATCGTTAGAATTTGAATATTAAATCATCAAGAGCGAAGAAGCAAGAATGAAGTAAAAACAATTCAAAAGATTTTCATGAAAGAAATGAGAGTTTAACAATCCAAACCCATCCTCATATGCCTTCAAGAACACTTTCAAAAAGAAAAGCTTTTAAGTGAGGCATGCATATGATTCATTGGGTCATTTCTTTTAAAAACAGAAGAGAAGAAGAACAAGAGAGAGTTATGATAGCTAGCCCAGAAAACCGTTTAGTTACTCATAGAAAACAATGAAGAAGAAAGCATAAAAATAATGCAAACCATACCATACTGCAAGTGGAAGAAAACTTGGCTCCACTTTTGTATTGACGTCACTTCAATCTTCAAGTACAAGCACTCAATTCTTCTCTCTCACAAGTTTTGATACTGGACTACAAAGTAAATAACAAATTACAACTTTTGTGCTAACTAACAAAGAGCCTAAATCCTAAGAAAATAAATACAAAACTTAATCCTAGTCTTCGCTTTATATTTCTTTACTGAAACCCATATTTATAGCCAAAAACCAAACGAGGAGGATCCCGTGAAGATTGGGGGAGCAAACGCTCCCCCAACAAACTCCAACAAGCTGCAAAAACGCGGCTTGGACCTCGTTTCCGCGGCCCTTGTATGGCCAGGTGGCCACACCAAAAGGGTGGAGATCTCTGGTTTGGTGTTTGGCCCGTATCTTCTGCTGGTTTTCTTGTTTCTGCTCCAAACGTTGACGAAACAGCCTTTGATTGTGTGGCTTCAATCGCTCGATTCAGGGAGGATTCTTCTCAACCTCTTGATATGCCAAGATTTAGCCCTAATTTCTTCATTTTGAATTTACTCTGAATTAATTCAGAATTTGGTGGGCTTTTGGGCTTGTTTCTTTTTTCTTTCTTTAAGCACTTGGGCCTATATTTAGCAAAGAAAAAGAAAACTTATTAATAGGATTTATTTGCTAAAAAGCATGGTAAGGTGATAATAAAATGCAATATATGTTACTAATCAGGTTCCATACTCAAGTTCAGTATTGATGGTTGTTCATTTTGAATCGGTGAGACTGAAAAAGATAAGTTGGACTCTTAAAAATTTGGTTGAGATGATGAATCCAATATATTTTGAATTTATTGCGCCATTTCACAACAGACTTCTAAATGCTTTTCTAACTCAGATTTTTCTTCAATTAGATGTTCTAGAAAAAAGAGTATATAGAGTTTGATTTGAGAAGGATTGTGAATTGAGCAAATTTTAAATTTGTTGTTGGGACTCAAGCATGCCTTCCATACTCCTTTCCAAATTAGAATTTTCTTCCAGTTGATGGGATGGGAAAAGGAGGATATGAATCAAAATCGGGGAATAAAAATTGTAGACAAGGTGGTTGAAAATTTGACTCGGGGGAGGTGAATCCCTATTGACTTAGTGAAAAGTTAAAATTATTTTGAAAATTATGGTCATAAGATTGGGGGTATTAGTCATATTGAGTCAAATAATCCCAATCCTGCCTATATGATTGGTTCAATTTGTATATATCTGGGTTTAAATTATCTGAGACAAATGAGATCAGGGAGAAATATGGATTCATATTAGAATTGAAAAATTGTTGTTGTTGAAATTCATATCACAATTAAAAAAAAATAGAAAACAAATAAACAAACAAACAAATAAATAAAGAAAAGGAAAAAGAAAACACACCTATGCTAGTGTTGACTTTGACCTAGACGACTCCTAACTGTTTAGACTGTCCATGAGGATACCTTCTAAAAATCTGACCACAAGTTAATCGGTCAGGTAGGGGCAAGATCAGTGGGAGGTATCCGTACCGGAGTAACGGGCCTAATTATGTCAAACCACTGTTCTTCAAGGTTTCGCCCTCAATCCCCAACCTTAGACACCGATTTGACAATAGTCAACTTCTAACAACTTCCCTCTTAGGTCAATCTCCTAAATAAGTCCGAGATGTCCCTAGGGGCCAACGTCTAGCAATTTTTATTAAGGTTTGGGTTGTGTGAGTAGGGAGGTTTTTTTAGGCTAAGGGAGGGTAATAACTTCCCCATCTTATGTTATATTGGGTTTTACCCTTAAGTTTAATTCGTGCAAGTGTGCAATATAAATAAGAATGAACACAAAAATCGAGTAAATCACCCACGTGTTTCTCCTAACTCTATGCTATGCAATATATACACCTCCGTCAAGTTCAAAACAACAGTAGAATAAAATACAGTATATTGGAATAAAAATTGACACGTGCCTAATGCAAATGTCTAAACTGTTTTAAAATATCCAATTACCATATTTTAGTTCTTAAAATTATTATAGTGCAGAGGTATTATAAGCAAAAACTAGCAACATAATGTAAGAATATATAAGAATTTACCCAACCACACAAAAGTAATTGTAGATTTCTGCAATGCTAAAACTTTAACCTGCACACCAAAAATATAAAAGAAAAGTTAACAAAAATGTGAAATCAAACCTTTCCCACCAAAATTTGATCGGGGGAAAACTATGCATGAAAAGTGTATGTTTCAAAATCAAGATTTAAAGTGTGTGCGCTTTGGCTTCCTCGATACTTCCTTTATAGCATAGAGGCTAAATGGGTCGAATCCACAGGGACGGAAAGCGATAGAAGCTTTACCGGAATGTTCACGTGTGTATAAAAGTTTCTTCTATGTTTTAAAGTATCAAAAGAAAAGAAAATAAAGAATGAAAAGAAAAGAGTACGGTGAAACACGAAGAAGGGGAAAACGTAGAAAAGAATATATTTGTGATTTTTGGTATATTTCTAAAATAAACTAAAAAGAGAAAGAAAGCCCATAGCTACTAACTACTAATGACTCCACTAACCATGCTAACTTCTTAGTGATAGTTACCTCACATGTATCCTTGGCCATCACTAGTCCTTGGTTCAAGAGCATTTCAAAACATGGCCCATAAGATAATTTTCACATCCAAACTTAACAAAATAAGTGCAAGTTACACTTAAACCATCAAAACTAAACAAAAGTAATCATGGAGTAAAGTAATGTTAGCTTATTAGAGAGTTAGGATGTTAGAGTTTTAGAATCTATCATCATAAGCCATCATCAATGGCTCTTGCAAGAGCAAGGCCAAGTAGAGGCTATTATACTCATGTGAATTATCAAGTAAGAAGTTAGCAAGTTAGTGGTTAGTAGTTAGTTGCCATGAGAGAAAATTAGCTAAATATGTAAAAAGAATTAGAGAAAAAAATAAAGAGAGGTAAAGAAAGAACCTTTTATAGATTGTCACCTTCTATTCTAACCACTCTTACTTTCCACCCATGCATCACTCTCTCTCCTATTACAAGATCTACAAAAAATAAAAATACAAAGAAAGAAGAAGAACAACAACTAACCTAAACTATCCTACACTGTAACATGGAAAGAAAACTATCCTAACTCTTCGAATTTCTCCAAATGCAGAAGACCAAGAGGGTATTTATAGGCACCAGGAGAATGGGGGCCAGGGGGCAAACTCAGGCCCGAAGTACTGGCGCAATGGCGCAAGTACAACCGTGGAAACGTGGCGCGTTTCTGCGGGTGTACTGGGGCGACGAGCACAGCACCACCTACTGCACGCTGCCCGCATGTCCCCCTTTCGGCTGCATGTCCTAGTTTCTGAATTTTGGCCCTTGGTTTTGATGAAACTACCCTTCAAAGCCAATGGCTATCTTTGTAGGCTTTTAATCACCAATTAAATGGTAATTTTGGGTCTTCTTCATTTCATGCCATGAACCTAGAAACATACAAAAGAGGTATTATTAACAGAATTTATTATTAAATAAATGTGAAGATATTGTATGAAATATGCAATTTTAGAGACTAATCAGGTAACGGAGGGTAATGCTTCCCCACCTTTTGTTGTTTAACGAGTTATGCCCTTAGATCGTTTCCGCGCTCGTGTGTAAGTATATAGCAAAAATGAAACCCAAGCAATATAATATACAAGTGTGTTCCTAAGTTATCAATGCAGACGTACATTTGCTCCAGCACTCTTCAACAGTAATGTAAAATGTAAACAAAATTAGACAGATGCCCAAGAATGCAAAGTTTAAACTATTTGTTAGCATTTAACAATCACCAAGTTGTTGTTGAATTAAAATTATTATATATCATAATCTAAATCTGAAAACTAGTAGCTGCAGAGGGTAAAACTTTGAATTTCAAGCAACCTGTAAGAAAACAGTTTAGCAGTCCCTCCATAATTGCCGTGCAAATGTGGCTTTTGCCGTGTTTTTGCTGTAGTATTGTAGTGCCCTGATTTCTGCTTTCTAGAGCAGAGGCTCAGGGTAGCAATATATTTACTGCTATTGTTATTTTCAAAATCCTACCCTTGTACACAAAAAAAAAAGAAGAAAAAGAGTTAAATTGTTAAAGTAAATCAAAAGAAAAGAAACTTACTGTCCCTTCCTAGCAACGGTGTCAAAATTTTGATCGAGCCAAACTTGCAAACAAAAAATACAGAATTTTAAGAAAATTGCTAGGTCTTCAATGCTACCGTGTAACTTAAGGCTAACGGGTCGTGATACACAGGGAGGGACAGTGATGGAAGCTTTCTGTAAGTTTCTTCTATTAATTAACTAAAAAAGTTTAAGAGTTCTTTTCTCAGTTTTAAAAGAAAATACAAATAGTTAAAGCTAATCTAAGTTAAAGGGAAGAAGATGAATTTGTTGATAAAAAGAAAAGGAAAATGAGTTTAAATAAAAAGAAACAAATAGAAAGTGTTGATTTTAAAAAATGTTATATTAATCTAAAATATAAAAATAGAAAAGAGATAAAGAAAGAAGACTTACCTCTGTTGTAGATTAAACATACCATGATTCGATGTGAAGTATTGTAAAGCAAAATGAGATAATAAAAGTGGCAATTGACTGGATCGAGTACATTGAAGAAAAGGGAGAAATTTTTATTAATTGTCACCTTCAATATAAGTCACTTGAGAAAGGATTACAATAATGTTCCTTTACAATAGCTTTTCCTCTCTTTTAATCATGTAACTCTCCTAACCTAAGCTATAAAAAGATAAAAATTACATTGAAAAAAGAAAAGATAAATCTAAACTAAAGCTCTCTCTGGAGTGGTGCCCTCTGCCTTCGAGGTGTGAGACATTTATAGGGAAGAAACAGAAGGATGGGGATCATATGGAGATAGAAAGTGCTGACGCTCGCCCCGATTCAACAACCAAGCCGCGAAAATGAGGCTTTTGCTGCATTTCTATGGTAGGATCCTAGCCATTGGGCCAGGGTCTGGGGGCGTTTGTCAGTTCATGTGTCCTCTATTTTTTTATTCTCTTAGATTTTAAATTTTCACTTTGGATTTGACGATCTATCTCTATATCCTCAGAGAAGCTGATAGAGTCTTCTTCTAATCTGTTTTTGCTTTGAATTTTGAAGATATTATCTCATTCGACATACTCAGTTTTCAGATAAGATTACTTCTAAAACCTTTGGATTTGAATTGATCCCCATTGATTTGAATTTTTGGATTTAATTAGATAAATCTGTCAATCTCTCTTTTCTTTCTTAATTACCCTACATGCTACAGATATGAAAATACATTAAATAGCTGAGTTTTATTTAATTATAAATGCATAAATGTGACACATATGATATGAAGTCATGTAATGCACGTGTACGATCAGCTTCTGCCCCATACACATTTCACATTACAAGCACGCCCTTCTCAGCTTATGTGTGACATCATGAGTGGGTTCTCAATAAAAGTCTATCAACTAAAATAGTAGAGGTCCTTGCGGTTGGTATTTGTGGCTAGACCCCGGGCTATTAAGAGTTTCGCTCCCTATCAGTCTCCACTTCGAAGCCCCGCATGCACGACATATTCATTGGTCTTGTATCAACATTTCAAGTTAGAATAAATTCTCAAGAAACCCACAAATAAGAAAGAAAGTAGCCATAATTTGACGAGGTGAGTGGCTATGTAGGAAAGTATGCCTCATTGATCATGTACTGTAGTCTCATGTAACCCAAGAAACAACTTGCACAATTCTCCAAAGAGAGTGGGAATAGTAGAGAAGAGTGAGAAACGTGATGGATTTAAAACTTAATATCTGTGATGATGAAATATCTAAGACACTAAGATTGTTTTGCATATAGCACATACCAACTAGTAAGGAAAACAGTTTGGCAATTAAAAATGTTAAAAAGCTTTAAAGACACCTCCCAAGTGTAAGCCTCCATTTCTTTTGCATTGGATTTTGTTTATGTACCTCTTGATATATAATTCTTTGTCCGTATTGAGGACTCATTGCCCATATTTGTTTAACTTAGTAAAGTTTTTATCAGAGGTGATCAAGAACCAAAATAGAACCTTGATCTTTATCCGACTATAGAGAGCATCAGAATTCTTTCGGCATTCCTATGTGAATCATGTATTCCAAATTATTGATATCTCGTAATATCTAGTCTTTTCAATAAATTAGCCTCTCCATTCTTTAAATGATCCGCTGCTTCAAAACACTAGATATAACAGTATCAAGTGTAGTATCTATTCAAGACTTCAAGTCTAAGCGCATTAATGATCCGAAATAAAAGAGCGTGATATGAATTACATTATTTGTGACATATATATAGTTGACGCAAGAGTTTCCTTGGAAACTAAATTAATAAAAGAGAAGTGAAAAATAAGTAACTGATTAATATTGCTCATTGTTTGATATGATTAATGATACGTGTCTGCACCTGTATATATACATGATGATTGCTTTCAACCATAATGTATACTAAATGTGTGAAATTGATGGGGTATTAAATTGGAAAAATCGAAAATTCATGTTGATAACTATCATAACTGGTTGATATTTCGCATTGTTGATAAATTAGTTATTATCGGTGTGTGTGTGTGTGTGTGTGTGTGTGTTATATATATATATATATATATATATATATATATATATATATATATATATATATATATATATAATATATATATATATATATATATATATATGTAACATGTATATATATATATACACATTCATTCATTACATATGTAACACCCCGTGCCCGAAATCATACTTAGATATGAATTATATTTTCAATCATATTTTTTTTGCATTCTTTGTTTTCTCCCGGTATTTGTTTTTTATTTGTGTTTATTTACGCTTTTGTTTTGTATTGGATCCGAATTCCTAGACTCAGAGTTAGTCTAAACCGTAGACCCGATAGCAACATACTGTCTGACTTGACCTTTTTGATAGTCTGACTTGACCAATTTTAGTTTCAGATACTGTTTTTTAATACTTTAGATTTTTCATGATTTTCTTGGAATTTTCAAAACTATTCTACAAAATTTTAAAAACAGGTGTCAATCGGTATCACTAATCGATTCATGGATTTTTAGTTTTCAAATGGAGTTGAATTTCTAGAAATGGTTTTCACATTAGTTTTTAAAATCTTATTTTCTATCTAAATGTATTTTTTGCGATTTTTTTGAATTTATCAAAATTTGATCGGTTTTGGTGTCGACCAATATCACCGATGGATTTTAGAATTTAATTTGAAAACCAAATTGAATTTCTCGAATCCAATTTCACCAGGTATCTTAAAATAATATTTTCTATTTTTCAGAATTTTTAGGAGTGTTTCTGAAATAGGCAATTTTTATCCGATTTAAATAATAATATTATTTTTCTTTCTTTTTTTCCTTTCTTTTCCCTTCTCCACTCCTCTATGTATACTCCCATCTTATCCTATTATTTTAATTATTTAATAGTACATTTATTTACTTATTTTTACAATTCTCTTTTCTTTTTTTTCTCTTCTTTCTTTCCTTTTTCTTCTTTTCTTTTCTTTTTCTTTTTCTTTTTTTTCTTCTCCACCTGCTCCCCTGCCTCCCCCTTGCCTCTGCCAGTGACTGACCTCAGCCCCCTTCCCCTCATTCCACTATACAATCCTCTTTCCCTCTCCTTCTTTTTTCTTTTCTTTTCTTTCTTTCTTCTCAATCTCACCATTTCTCCCCCTTCTTTTCTCCCAACCTCCCCTTCCTCCTCCCTTGGGTCGCCCCGCAGTCGACTCTGCCCTCGGAGGACCGCTGCCCCCTCCCTTAGACGGTGCCATTTCCCAAAACGTCCTCCCTCTCCACTTTCCACCATACAACACATCCCCTTCTCCAATTTCTCCGAAAACCCATATCACCATCTTCTTCTTCTTCTTCTTCAATTCACCACCAATCCACCACCAATTCCTCCACCTCCACAACCCAACCACAATCTCCACCTCCTTCCTAACACCACCTCAACAACCACCAGCCACCATCACCTACACCATCATCACAACCACAACAACAACTCCAATAACATCAACCCCCCACCTCCTCCTCCCCTGGCTCTGGCAGCGCGTCGCCGCCCTACGGCTACGCCACCACCACCCCCGGTCGGCTGTAACAACCAGCAACAAGACTAGCCACCCCACTCCCCCTTCTCTCCTTTCTTCTTTCTCTTCTTTTCTTTCTTGTTTTCTTTCTTTTTCTTTCCCCTTTCCTTTATTCCCTAATTACCCGCTTTATTCCAACAGCACTCTCTCTGCCCCCTCTAACTCTCTCAAGCATCTATCTCATTCTCTCTATCTCTTTCTCTCTTCTCTCCCTATGCGCGCGTGCACGTGGTGTTCGTGAATTTCTTAGATATTGCTCGGCGCCGTGTGCTTTTAGGCGAATACTTTCCTTTTGTTATTTCATACCTTACTAGTTCTATTCTAGGGCTTGATGTATGTTATAAGAGTACAAATTCTTGGTTAATTGTGAGTATTTAGACTTGTTAGTGCGATTATTTTCCTAATACTTGATACATGCTTAGCGATTGTTTTTCTCACATTGTTTCATGTGTTCCGGGCCTATATATTGTTATTCAATTGCTAATCATTATTATAACTCATTGAAGGAGTATTATACTTGTATTGAACATGCCTAGATACGCTCCAGCTTCCTCAGCTTTTTATAACTAATTAATAGATTAATTTATTATTTTTTTAGAATGGTTGTGAAGAGTTTAAAATGTTTAATTATACTGTCCTCCTGTATCATTTTACATGACTAGATGATTACATGACATATGATGTTGTGATTCTGTATTCAACTTACCTGACACGACATGTTAATTATCTGATACTTGATATATGACACTGATACTTGACAGCCATCACTTGACATCTGATTCCTGACACTTGATATCTGACACCTAACAATTGACATGCTATCACCTGATACATGACACTTACTACTTGGTATCGATACACTTGACCTGATGCTGTGACACCCGACTGGATACTATCATACTAGACACCTGTATTATATTGCCTTTTCAAGATTACACTTTTATGGAGACTTGACATGATTATTATACTTACCAAACATCTGGTACTCCTGAACTCCTGGAACAAGGAGACTCCTGATATTATATTCATGTTGATCCCTATAATTGGATAATCATGAATATTGGATCACTGTGTGCACACTGTGGACATTAGCACTGGACAATATATATAATAAATTGCTCAACATACACTACAATGGAGGAAACTAATGGATACTGGTATGATGTCATATTTATAATGGTGGATATCTCTAAACTGTCATGTGGGTGCACATAATGATAAGTCCCCGGAAGCAGTTGCCTGATATCTGAAGTGTCGTGTGGAGCGCGTATTGATAAGTCCCCAGAAGCAATAGCCTGATCTCTGAAGTATCGTGTGGGTCGCGTAATGATAAGTCCCCGAAAATAGTAACCTGATCTCCTGAGCTATAGTCTCAAGCAGAGGCACGGCCCACTATAAATATGATCCGTCAGTTCTTCATCAGTTTCTAATATAACTCGTCTTATTTATATGTGGATGTATGTGTACCAGTAACATATACCTAGACATATGAATCGGATTAATAATAAGAATTTAACAACCAAACAATAATAATATTAGAAACATGTGATATTTGGTCTCTCCTTCATTCGGATACTGGTACACCCCTATCAAATCTAAGTGAGTTCTACTAGAGTGCAAACTCTAGTATGGACTGTCAGTGATGGGTGAGACTGGTTAGGTGAAATATCAATGGTACTAATGATTATTATTGGAAACTTAATAGCAACACATTAATTTACCCATGCACGTGACTCGTCCTATTATTATAATTCAACAATTCATGTTGTATGACTTGAGCTGGATATTCTGTTTTACTATATGTGATTTCTAGATTATATCATAGGATTTTCTAGGCTCTTGTTTACTAACTTCTACCGGCATTGCATGTTTATGTGTACCTATGCTCTCGACACCATTTTCTATGCATATTTTCTGATTTAGATTTATCGATACACATGTACTTACTTGATTTCAGATTTACTACTGATTCTCTGATTTTCATTTATGTTTCTAGTCATTGCCTACACCTGTATGCCTGAACCACATCATTTGATCATGTACCGTGTGACTACCTGAGCACGCCAACTGGTTTTATCTTACATACTCATTGAGTTACTTTCTGACAACTCTGAACCCTCATATCCAGATCCAGGAGCCTGGACTGTGATAGCCTTGCTGCAGTTGATCAGAGTTACGCAGCGGAAGCGTGGATTAGCTGTTATCCGTCTGGATCCTCTCTTCTTCCAGACCCCTTGATCGGCTCGCAAGATTCTTATCTTTCTACTCGTGAGTACCTTTTAGTCTTTTACATTGCATATCATGCCTTTTCGTTTCTTGATGATCTAATATTCTTATAATAATGAATCCTGCTCGGTGATAATTGTGTACTTGTGCTATTATTCCTGGAATGTATATTATTACTGGAATGTATATTATCACTGTGCTTCCATACTCTATTCTTGTTTGTACTAATACTTAGCATACATATGTGAGGGTATTTCCACCCTGCATATATACGTCGCAGTAATATCTTCGTACCCACGGGATCGGGGCGTTACATGATGGTATAAGAGCTTAAGCTCTCACATCTTCGTACAACTAGTCAGCAAATTTATGGTAAAGAAATTTGCATCTGGAACGCATAAGTCGTGGTTATACAATCTAATTACAAGTACAAGTTATCTATTCCCTCTTAACCGTCCTACCCTTGATTCCTGAATCACTTCCATCCTTTTCCATGTCTAGTTCCTGTCATCCTTGTACCAAGTTAAGATACGGATAATAGACTGGTAGAATAGCGGCATGACAGATGTGGTTCGCTCTCATTCTATTCTGGCATTTTTTTACTCTGGTACACCACATTGTCTTATACTGGATAGCTTTTTTGCCTCGCATTCTATTCTTGTATGTATGGATGCATCATGGGGATCAGTATAGAAAGTGGAGTAGTTAATACTTATATAATCAGATAGACTATATCATTACATGAGAAGCATCGGTTTGAAACAGTGTTCCAGATTCAAGATTTCTGCCAAACAGAGTTATGGTATTTTCTATTTTTATTATTCCTATAACGATCATGATTTCTTCTACCAAGTTCATGGATCTCGAGTATTATTAGAACTGATCTCCAGTCAGGTTATTATTTAGAAGACAACATTCGAGACTCATTTCCGTTATTATAAATTCTTGATCATGTTCTTAGAGCCACCAACTCCTGGCAGCCTTTATAGATTTGGTGGGCCATGGGCTCCGCTAGCCTTGCCAAGCGAGGGTCATGTTCTAGTCACACGTGAACTTAACCAGGAATGGGCTTCGCTACACGTTGGTGTTTAGCATTTAGCATTATGTTACGCGCTGGTTTCGCCGGTGAGCACCGCCAAGTGCAAACCTTACAGAGCATTAGGTCCACCACACTCTAATGTCTAACGCCTGAGTTATGTTAACGATGGTCTTACCTAGGCTTGACTTTGCTCATGGCTAGTCCCTTCAGTGCTTAGCACTCTAGCCCATTCCTCGAATTTCTCCCGCCTAACATGTTTTCATGGATCTAATAAACCAGGTTTTCTTGCAATATCTGAGCTATCATCATAATCCTTATGAATGATCCACTCAGCAAAACTTGCAGGCCCGGTATATTTTCTACATATTTAATCTACAGTCAGGGTATTATTCAGAAGATAGTATTTGAGACTTGCTACAGTTATTCTATGTTCTTAGTTATGTTTTTCAGAGTTATCAATGCCCTGTGTTCAGAATTGGTTATTATCAGTTTTCCTTATTTGTGTTCAGTTTCATCAGGGTTTTCCATATTTTCTGTATTCTTGTCTACTTCTTGGGTAATGGTAAGTATGTGGCATGTCTGAGAATTCTATTGCAGGCTTTTCATCCAGCACAACTTTATGTCATGCAGAAATTTTACATTATGGATTTCACCACAATAATTTCTATGGATTTCGTCAGTTTTGCCTCATAGTTTGAAAGAATTATTATTGATTATCTCACCAAGTCAGCTTACTTTATATTATTCAGAATGGGTCAGTCTTCTAAAGTTTTGGTAGTATTTTTTTATCAGTGGACGTCAGGTCAGTATTATTATGGCACCATCAGAGGATATATACAGCAGAAAGTGCAGAAATGCCTAAGTCCTAACATTATAGTTCATCGATTTGTGAGAACAGCTCCCAGTTATTCATATCTTAATTGGTATAATCCTTTTCCATATCTTTCCTGTGTTCATTTCCCCTTATCAAAGTTTCAAAATGAAATTTTTGTAAGGTGGACGAAATGTAACACCCTGTTCCTAGAATACGTACTTAAATACATATTCTAATTTTTTATCATATTTTTTTTGTTTTCATTGTTTTTTTTCTGGTACTTGGTTTTGATTTGTGTTTATTTATGTTATTGTTTTGTATTGAATCTGGATTCCTGGAGTCAGAGTCAGTCCGAGTTTGAACCGGGGACTTGATACCAACGTACTGCCTGATTTGAACTTTCTGATATTCCAACTTGACCAATTTCATTTTTAGATACTATTTTATAATATTTTAGATTTTCTTAAATTTTTTAGAATTATTCTACAAAATCTCCAAACCTGGTGTCGATTAGTATCGCTGACTAATTCTCAGATTTTTAGTTTTCAAATAGAGTTAAATTTCTAGAAACGGCTTTCACATTAGCTCCTAAAATAACATTTTTTTATCTAAATACATTTTTTCAAATTTTTTTGAATTTATCAAAATTTGACCGATTTTGGTGTCAATCGGTACCACTGGTGAATTTTAAGGAAAATAATATTATTTTTTTGAGAATTTTGGGAGCGTTTCTGAAACAGTCAATTTTTTTTACCCGATTTAAATAATAATATTATTTTTCTGTCTTTTTTCTTTCTTTCCCTTCTCCACTCCTCTACTTAATACACCCATCTTATCCTATTAATGTAATTATTTAATAATACATTTATTTACTTATTTTTGCAATTCTCTTTTCATTTTCTTCTTTTTCTTTTCTTTCTTTCCTTTTTCTTCGTTTTTTTCTTTTTCTCTTTCTTTTTCTTTCTTCTCCATCTGCTCCCCTGTCCCCCTTACCTCTGCCAGTGACTGACCGCAGCCCCATTCCCCCATTCCACCGTACAATCCTCTCTCCCTTTTCTTCTTTTTTCTTTTCTTTTCTTTTCTTTCTTTCTTCTCAATCTCACAATTTCTCCCCCTTCCTCTCTCCCAACCTCCTCCTCCTCCCTTTGGCCACCTCACCATCAGCTCCGTCCCCGGAGTGCCGCCGTGCCCCTCCCTTGGCCGGTGCCACTCCATTCCCTTTCCTCCTTCCACCATACAACACATCCCCTTTTCCAATTTTTCCTAAAACCCATATTCACCATCTTTTTCTTCTTTTTCAATCCACCACCAATCCACCACTATTTCCTCCACTTCCACCACCCAACCACCATCTTCACCTCCTCCAAATCCCCAAAACCACCTCAACAATCACTTTCACCTACATCATCATTACAACCACAATAACATCAACAACAACAACTCCAATAACATCAACTCCACCTCCTCTTCCTCCCCGGGCTTCGGCAGCGCGCCGCCCCCCTCCGGTCCCACCACCGTCCCCCTGGTCAGCGGCGACGGCCAGCAACTAGGTCGACCACCCCACTTCCCCTTCTTTCCTTTCTTCTTTCTCTTCTTTTCTTTCTTTCCTTCTTTCTTTTTCTTCCCCCTTCTTTCCAACAACACTCTCTCCCCCCCTCTTTTCAAACTCTCTCTAGCCTCTATCTCATTCTCTTTGTGTCTTTTTCTCTCTCCTCTCCCCGTGCACACGTGCACGTGGTGTTCGTGAATTTCCCAGATAATGCTCGGCGTCTGTGATTTTAGGCGAGTACTTTTCTTGTGTTGTTTCATGCCTTACTAGTTCAATTCTAGGGCTCGACGCATGTTATGAAAGTACAAATTCTTGGTTAATTGTGAGTACTTAGACTTGTTAGTGTGATTGTTTTTCTAATACTTGATACATGTTTAGCGAGTACTTTTCTCATATTATTTCATGTGTTGCGGGCCTATATATTGTTATTCATTTATTGATCGTTATTATAACTCATTGAACTGGCATTATACTTATATTAGACATGCCTAGATATGCTCCCGCTTCGCTCGGCTTCGTATAGCTAATTAATAGATTAGTTTATTATTTTTATAGATATGATTATGAAGAGTTGGAAATACTAAACTATACTGTCCTCCTGTATCATGTCACATGACTGGATGACTACCTGACATATGATGTTGTGACTCTGTATTAATTTACTTGACACCGACATGTTAATTACCTGATACTTGATATATGACACTGATACTTGAATTGCCATCACTTGACACCTGATTCCTGACACTTGATATCTAACACCTGACAATTAACATGCTATCTCCTAATACATAACACTTGCTACTTGGTATCGATACACTTGACCTGATGCTATGACACCCGACTGGATACTATCACACTGATACCTATATTATATTGCCTATTCATGATTATCACTTTTACGGAGACTTAACATGATTATTATACTGTTACCAGACATCTGAAACTCTTGAACTCCTGAACTACTGGCTCCTAAACTCCTGTATTCCTGAATAGATAGAACAAGGAGACACCTGATATTATACTCCTTCTGATCCCCGTAATTGGCTAATTATGAATATTGGATTACTGTGTACAAACTGTAGACAGAAGCACTGGACAATATATAATAAATTACTCAACTTATACTGGGGTAGGGGAAACTGATGGATACCAATATGATGTCATATTTATAATAGTGGATATCTCTGAAGTGTCATGTGGGGCGCGTAATGTTAAGTCCCCGACAGCAGTAGCTTAATCTCTGAAGTGTCGTGTGGGGCGCGTAATGATAAGTCCCCAGAAGCAGTTGCATAATCTCTGAAGTATCGTGTGGGGCGCGTAATTATAAGTCCACGAAAGTAATAGCTTGATCTCTGAGCTGTAGTCCCGGATAGAGGCGGGGCCTACTATAAATCTTATCCATCAGTTATTCGTCTTATTTATATGTGGATGTATGTGTACCAGTAACATATACCTAGACATATGGATTGGATTAAAAATAAGAATTTAATAACCAAATAATAATAATACTAGGAACGTGTGATATTTGGCCTTTCATTTATTCAGATATTGGTACACCCATATCAGGTCCGAGTGAGTTCTACAAGAGTGCAAACTTTAGTATAGATTATCAGTGATGGGTGACATTGGCAGGGGGATGAAATATAAAACAGTATGATGATTATTATTGGTAAGTTAAAAGCAACACATTAATTTACCCATGCACGTGACTCGCCCTATTATTTAAATTCAACAATTCATGTTGTATGACTTGAGCTGGACATTCTATTTTATTATATGTGATTTCTAGATTATATCACAGGATTTTCTAATCTCTTATTTACTAACTTCAACCGGCATTGCATGTTTATGTGTATCTATACTCTCAACACCATTTTCTATGTATATTTTCAAATTCAGATTTATCGGTATACATGTACTTACTTGATTTCAGATTTACTAC
Source organism: Agave tequilana (assembly GCA_038442645.1). Lineage (NCBI taxonomy): Eukaryota > Viridiplantae > Streptophyta > Magnoliopsida > Asparagales > Asparagaceae > Agave > Agave tequilana. The sequence continues at coordinate 81,457 of JAVJIF010002754.1, forward strand.
TGATTCTCTGATTTTCATTTATGTTTCTAGCCATTGCCTGTACATGTTTGCTTGAACTACATCACTGGATCAAGTACACGTGTGACTGCCTGAGCACACCAACTGGCTTTATCTTATGTACTCATTGGGTTGCCTTCTGACAACTCTGGACCCTCATGTACAGATCTAGGAGCCTGGATCGTGGTGGCCTTGCTGTAGCTGATCAGAGTTACGCAGCGAAAGAGTGGATTAGCTGTTGTCTGTCCGGACCCTCTCTTCTTCTAGTCTCCCTTGATCGGCTTGCGCTTGTGAGTATTCTAGTCTTTTTATATCTCATATCATGCCTTTTCGCTCCTTGGTGATCTATTATTCATGGAATATTGAATCATACTCGGTGATAACTGCGTACTTATATTATTATTACTGGAATATATATTACCACTGTGCTTCTGTACTTTGATTCCTGCCTGTACCGATTCTTAGCGTAAATATGTGAGGGTATTTTTGCCCTTCTACAACATTGTAGTAACGTCTCTACACCCGCAAGATCGGGGCATTACAGTATATTGGAGGAAGGCGTCGGGCGAAAACCGGTAGGAGGGGGAAGACGGTGTTATTATTATGCTAAGCATATGAAATGGAGGAAGGGGTAGGGCGAGAGCCGATAGGAGGGGAAAAACGGTGTTATTGATATACTTATACATATAACGGAGGAAGGGATTGGGCGAGAGCCAGTAGGAAGGGAAGACAGTGCATTGTTATATATACATATTATGAAGGAAGGGACCGGGTGAGAGCCGGTAGGAGGGGAAGACGGAGAATCTCACACTTCAGTTGTGATATGTATGCTCATATGAATGATATATGTTATGTGTCTCACCAAATATAATATGTGTTGCTATGAACTATTATAAGATAATGTAATATGCCAGTATATTCTGTGATATGCATTTTCTGGAAAGAGAAACTATATTTATGATTTTATTGTTATGATCAGTGTATCACCTTGTTTGGTATAGGAGAGATGAGTCTGATACGTGATGAGTATACAACTCGGTAACACATTAAATGTATTTTAAAAATGTTTTTACTCAACTCATAAAACTTATAAATGCAGAACAAAAATTAAAGACAGTAATATAGAATCAATGATCATAAGAGTCTAAGAGTCCCTGAAAATTACAGAGCATTGTCTTGATTATCAAATCATGGAATATCATCGATTTCTTGGTCTCTTGTTCTTCCAAGTTTGCCTTCTTTACTTGGATAATCAAGATTCTTATTGATTACATTTACCAGTCTTTGAATTTATTCTGTCTCTACTCACTGAAATATTGAGCTCACTCCCTTCCAGTTTCATGTTTTTCAGGTCGAACTGAGGTGGTGGTCCTGCTTCAATTATTGGCGTTGTGTTGAGATTTTTGCTAATAATGAAAGTATTAAGTATGTGTTTTAGCCTTATGTTATAGTTCGTGTTGTATTTGTTCATATCCCTATTTGTTATGTGTACTTGTAATATGTGTTATGTTTGTAGAATGGATTGGTATTGAGATAAGTAGAAATTGATGATTATGATTATTTTGAATTGGTGTTATAGATAACTTCGGTGTTGAATTATAGAAACCAAGAAGTTTACTCTATTACTCTTTATGTTGTGATTTTTAGAATGTTATATAAAGATAAGCAAGCAATGTCAAGCTGAAAGATTATCATGTTGCATGGGTGATTGTTGACTTGATATATAATGTATTTTGATAGAGATGAGCCATGTATGTTGATTTTGATACACGTATGTGGACAAATGACAAAAATATAGGAGAGATGATGTTGAAATTTTGAACTTTTATATAATAAATAAGATAATTATTTTTAAATTGAGGATTTGTGAATGATTAAGGTAACGAAATCTGGGACCATTATAATCTAGGTAATTTAAGTTCAAAATAAAGAAACATAAAATCAATTAGAGCCCAAATTAAACCCAAAAAAAAATCTTAATTAAGCTCAGAATCGGTAGGTACTCAATAAGACTACCGACAGCTGAAAGATGCTGTGAACAGCACTGTAAACCCCTAATTCTCTATAAAGACATATCGACTGCTGATCGGGGCAAAACCGCGCACAAAAAGTGTATGTTTTGAAATCGATATTTAAAGTGTGTGCTTTGGCTTCCTCGACTTTTGTTATAACATAGAGGCTAAAACGAGTCGAATCCACAAGGACGGGAGGTGATAGAAGCTTTATCAGTTGATTCACGTGTGTGTTAAAAGTTCTTCAATGTTTTAAAGAATTAAAAGAAAAGAAAGAATGAAAAGAGAAGTACGGTGAAACACGAAGAAGTGAGAACATAGAAGATAAAATGTTTATGTTTTTTTGGAATATGTCTAAAACAAAGTAAAAAGAAAGAGAGCCCATGGTTACTAGCTACTAATGGCTCCACCAACATGCTAACCTCTTAGTGATAGTTGCCTCCTGATTAGTCTACAGTTCTACATTATTATATCGCATTTCGCTACTAATTTATGAAAAAATATCGGTCTAAACCGTGTTTTGGTCTCTCTTGCAGACAATCAAGACAATGAGGGCAAATGGGTAATAAGAGCTTAATTAAACCCATTTTTGGGTTATTAAATCTGCATTTATTGGAGGCCAAGCAAGAGAACTTTTAGAAGATGCGTTGAACCTAGACCTTTACGCACGTCAGACGAAGATCCGGACGAATATGCCTGAAACCAAGTATATCAAGAAGGTCCTAGAAGCGACGGTTATCGCTCCCAAAAAACCAGGGACCTAAGTCCCTGGTTTTGCCACAAAAACGCGGCAAATGCAGCGTTCCCGCGGCAATATGGTGGGGCCACGCGTCGATCTTCGACGAGTGGCCTTGTCTCGTCTTTTAGAACCCTCCTTTGCCTATAAAAACCCTGTAGAGGCCTGAAACGGAAGCAGATTTGGATGTAGGCTAGGTTTTCTATCTTTTAGTGTAGTGTAGTGCAGGTGTTCTTCTTCTTTCTTTTGAATTTTTATTTCTTTTTTAGATCTTGTAGTAGGGCAGAGAGATTCAGAGAGAGATAGAGGATATTGTTGTAATAGATAATGACAATCTATGTAAAGGCGTCTCCTTTCTTCTCCATTGTAATCTTCTCCATCTTCTACATGATACTTAGCTAATCCTTTTTTCTCATGGCAATCTAACTACTAACCACTAACCATCTAACCACTTACTTGATAATCCACATGAATCTAGTAGACTCTACAAGGCTTTGCTCTTGTAAAAGCCATTGATGACTCATGATGATGGATTCTAATATTCTAACATTTCTAACATCTAACTCACTAACTTGCTAACTTGCAATGCTAACATTTCTAACATCTAATAGTAGGTTGCAACTTGTTGTGTGGTATAGATGTGTGGTTTAAATGTAGAATCACAATCTTATAAGCCATGCTTTGTATCGTCTCTTGAAGCCAAGGATTAGTGATGGTCAAGGATCCATGTGAGGCAACTATCACTAAGAGGTTAGCATGGTTAGTAGATTAATTACTAGTTAGTAGCCATGAGTTTTATTTTACTTTATTTTAAAAGTCAATTCCAAAATCTTTATCATTTTTCTATCGTTATTTTTATCATCCTCTTAGTTCACCTCTGTTTTCATTTTCTTTACCACAAGCTTCATCTTCTTTTCTATTTTATTTTCCAAACCACTTCTCTTTGATTTTCGCATCGACGCTTTCATCGCCTTTCCTCACCTATCACTTCTGGATATCCTTTTCTTTTACTTTTTCTAATTCTTTTAACAAAGAAGACTTATTAACATAACACGTGAATAAGAACTGTTAATGTCTCTATCGCCTCCCATCCCTGTGGATTCAACCCTTAGCCAATGCTATAACGAAAGCATCGAGGAAACATTAGCACACACATACTTTCATTGATTTCATAAATACACATTTTAAAGTGTCGGTTCAGACCTGATCAAATTTTTGGCGCCGTTGCCGGGGACGGGAATGGTTTTGATTTCACGTTTTTGCTAACATTTTCTTCTTTGTTTTTGTATGCAGGACAATCTTTACAAGAGCTTAACATTACAGAACAAACACTAGCTTTGCATCTGTCTGCTCTAGAAAGCAAGGACCCAGCTTCTAAAGAAAAGCCGCGCAAACGTGACTTTTGCCGCGGCAACGCGACGATTTTGTGATAATTGTGTATCTTGTTATGTACGGCTGTGTTCATTGTAATATCTAGTTGATTTGTAATATTACTTTCCTACTTTGATTACCTACACACTGCAATAAATTAAAGAACTAAAATACGTTATTTAGACGCTTTTAAAACGGTTTAGACATTTTACATTTAGGTACGTGTCAATCCAATTCCAATATACTGTATTTTATTCTATTGTTGTGATCCAGACTGAGGTGTACATATGGTATTGCATATAGAATAGGACAAACACGTGGGTGATTTACTCGCTTTATGTTATATTCTCATCTATATTGCACACTTGCACGAATTGAACTTAAGGGCAAAACCCATATAAGATAAGGTGGGAATTTCATCACCCTTCCTTAACCCAAAAATTATCTCCCCACTCACACAACCCAAGCCTTAATAAAAATTGATAGACGTTGGCCCCTAGGGACATCTCAGATTCCTTAAGAGATCGACCGAGGGTAAAACTTATTTTGAATCTTACTCTTGTGAAATTGGTGTTTAACGTTGGGGATTAAGAGGTTACACGTCGAAGAAACCGTGGTTTGGCGTAATTAAGACCCGTTGCTTACGCACGGATACCTCCCACCGTATTTTGCCCCTACCTGACCGATTAGCTTGTGGTCGGATTCATATAACAACCACCCCCGGGTAATCGACCAGTTAGGAGTCGTTTAGGTCTAGATCAACCTTAGTATAGGCTTAGCTTTGACTTTTTCTTTCTTTTCGTTTGTTTGTTTTATTTTTCTATTTTGTTTTTGATTGTTTGTGAAATGAAATTCAACAATAACAATTATTTCAATCCTAATATGAATCCATATTTCACACCAACTCCATTTGTTTTGGATAATTCCAACCCGATTTTTTTCAATATGAACCAACCAAATACACCGGGTTCGACTTATCCGAATCAATAAAACCTATACCCCCAGTCTTATAACCATAATTTTTAAAATAATTTTCACTCTTCATAAAGTCAATGGGGATTCACCTCCCCCAAGTCAAATTTTCAACCACCTTATTCACAATCTTCATAATATTCACAATATTCATTTCTTGATTTTGCTTCATATACTTCTTTTTTAGACCAACCTATTGAAGAAAACTTTGAGCAAGAAAAGAGTATAGACGCCTTGCTTGAGTCCCAACAAAACAAGTTCGACTCACAATTTTTTCAAAACAAAATTCATACTCAGTCACACCAGTGCAATATAGAAAACCATCAATCTTGAAAATGAGTATGCGTGAGTCCGAGCAAAAATCACAAAATCTGATAGACTCACAATTTCATCATAATTTTCAAAACAAATTTTCATCTTTTCAAGCCCAATCACAACAAAATAATGAACCAATCAACTATGAAAAGATGCTTAAAATCATGACTCAAGCTCAAATTGCTCATAATCATAACATAGATATGATGGTCAAAACTCTCCATTCTCATCATTTGACCATTCCTGATCACTAACATTCTATCAGAGCCAAAGAATCATGTTGTTTTGAAAACCAACAATCAATTTCAATCCACCCATTTGAACTTGACCGAACTCTGACTTTTGAAAATCCCATTGACTGTTTGGCAAGTTATCATTTTCCTGAATTTGAACTTTAGCCTGAATATAATCCTGAATCTCAACTTCATAATTCAATTTCACTGTCTGATTCTATAATGACTGAGGTGTTTTTACCTGATTTCAGGCTTTTACCCGAGTCAACATTGGATCCTGTGCCAATCCATTGTGAAATTGAATCACCAATCATTTATAATCATCATATTGAATTTGACCAATTTCATACTTTTGAATGTCCAATTTATAATTTGGCAAGTTCTCATTTTTATGAAATTGAACTCCATAAGGGATGTGACTTTGATCCTCAAATTTATGATCCAGTTCAAATTCCTAAATCAATATTGACTTTAGTTTTGTTACCCAACTTGAGCAACATTTTAGAGTCAGTTTTGGTTGTGTCATTCTTGAACTTGGATCACCAAATTCAGAGAGTCATGTTCTATTATGGGGGAATGAATGTGGATTTGAATTTCAACTGCTTAATTTGGATCCGTTTCTTGAACCAATTTTGACTCCTGAACCTTTACTTGACATAAGTCAAATTCTTGAGTCAGTATTAGTTCCTGTACTTTCTGAATCCAAATCAAATATTCCATCTTTTCACACTCCATTTTAGGACAAGGGTGTTAATAGAATTGACTCTGAAATTATTTTGAAAATTTGAAAATTAGATGGGGGCAAAATTTTTAATATAAATCATTCATATATACATCATAATAATGGGGTGTATTATAGAAGTCTCTGGTGGGTTCCTCCGAACTCCACGCAAATTGGATTGGGCTGCCTTTCGTGGACCAATCAGACCACCACCGGAACCACCACCTTGAGGTGATTTTTTCTTCCCTCTCTATTTGTTTCATGCATACATACATCACGATGCATTGAGGACAATGCATGAGATAAGTGTGGAGGATGGTTTACTAACATAGAGATTTTAAATTTCTTTCTTTTGCAATTCTTTTAGGATACTTTTAGAAATCTTCCCTTTTGTATAGGATTTTCTCTTTCTTTAAAAACATTTTAAAATAAGAGATAATGTTTTGATCTATTTTTTAAGAAAATTAAGATGATCTTAGAAATTAAGGAAGCCTCACATTATGACATCTTAAACTTAGTTGAAATAATGAATCCTGTTTAAAATTATAGGTTAAGCATAAAAGATTGGGGAGATAATTTTATCTTGAATTTTTTGCCTTACATAGTTTGCACTTTACACAAACCCAATTTTTGACAAAGACCTAAAATTTCATAAAGAAAAAATAAATAAAAAGAAAAAATATATATTATACAGAAAAAAATCACTTATCAAGCTGGATAACTATGCCTCAAGAAGCATGATTATTCACGCCTAAAGGTGTTAATAAGAAATAAATAATCCCTCTTAATTTTATGGCCTAATTTACTCGAGTCCATAAACCCGAGGGATGTTTTCTCATCTGGTGCTCTAAGAACTGTCCGATTTGGGAGTCATCGGTTAAAGGGTCACTACTCGGATGAACTAGAAATCCTAAGAAAAATAAGAGAAGGAAAAAAAGAAAAATAAATATATAAATAAATGGCTTGATGGTTAGAGTTGAAATCCCAGAAATCTTCACTATCACAAAGTGCATATTATCTAAGTTTTATGAAGGATAAAATATTCAATCTAATTTTGAATTCTTACCTTAATTGAAGATAAGATCTTGCATAGAGACTAAGTTTAAGAAAGAATAATTTTTGGTAGACTTATGACTTTAGATTGCTTATATTTTTGCAAAAATATTTCAAAAACAAATATTTCAAAACTTGTTTCTCTTTCAAAATGTGTTTTTAAAATACTAACATTTGTTTTCTTTCTTTATGGATTTTATGGGTGCAATCCGCTGAAAACCCTCAGGAGACAAAACTCCTCCCTAGGGGAAACCTAGAGGCTTAACGGCTTGTTGCACACACTTAGTGCAATCGCGTCACCTACGAAAGTGGTGTAATAATATTTGTAGTATAGTTTTTATTTTTCGTGTTTTGCTCGGGACGAGCAAAAGATAAGTGTGGGAGTGTGATTAATCTACAGTTCTGCATTATTATATCGCATTTCCCTACTGATTTATGAATACAATGCCGGTCTAAATCGTATTTTGGTCTCTCTTGCAGATAATCAAGACAAGGAGGGCAAATGGGTAATAAAAGCTTAATTAAACCTATTTTTTGGTAATTAAATCCACACTTCATGGAGGCCAAGCAAAGGAACTTCTAGAAGATGCATTGAACCTAAACCTTTGCACACGTCAGACGAAGATCCGAACGAATATACCCGAAACTAAGTATATCAAGAAGGTCCTAGAAGCGACGGGAATCGCTCACCAAAAACCAAAGACCTAAGTCCCTGGTTTGCCGTGAAAACATTGCAAATGTCGCGTTTCCATGGCAATATGGTGGGGACACGCGTTGATCTTCGACGTGTGGCCTTGTCTCGTCTTCTAGAACCTTCCTTTGCCTATAAAAACCCTTGTAGAGGCCTGAAACGGAAGTAGATTTGGATTTAGGCTAGGTTTTTTATATTTTAGTGTAGTGTAGTGTAGGTGTTCTTCTTCTTTCTTTTATATTTTTATTTTCTTTTTAGATCTTATAGAGGGCAGAGAGATTCAGAGAGAGAGATAAAGAGATATTGATGTAATAGATGGTGACAATATATGTAAATGTGTCTCCTTTCTTCTCCATTGTAATCTTCTCCATCTTCTACATGATACTTAGCTAATCTTTTCTTCTTATGACAATCTAACTACTAACCACAGCCATCTAACCACTTACTTGATAATCCACATGAATCTAGTAGCCTCTACAAGGCCTTGCTCTTGCAAGAGCCATTGATGGCTCATGATGATGGATTCTAACATTCTAACATTTCTAACATCTAACTCACTAACTTGCTAACTTGCAATGCTAACGTTATTTCAAGCTCACCTCTAATCGATTTTGATGATTTAATAGTAAGTTACAACTTGTTGTGTGATATGGATGTGTGATTTGAATGAAGAAGTACAATCTTATGAGCTATGCTTTGTATCGTCTCTTGAAGCTAAGGATTAGGACAGCCAAGGATCCATGTGAGGCAACTATCACTGAGAGGTTCGCATGGTTAGTGGATCAACTAGTAGTTAGTAGCCATGAGTTTTTTACTTTATTTTAAAAATCAATTCCAAAATCTTTATCATTTTTTCTATCGTTGTTTTTACCATCCCTTAGTGCACCATTGCTTTTATTTTCTTAACTACAAGCTTCATCTTCTTTTCTATTTTATTTTCCAAACCACTTCTCTTTGATTTTCACATCGACGCTTTCATCGCCTTTCCTCACTTGTCACTTCTGGATTTCCTTTTCTTTTACCTTTTCTAATTCTTTTAACAAAGAAGACTTGTTAACATAACTCGTGAATAAAAACTGTTAATACTTCTATCGCTTCCCGTCCCTATGGATTCGACCCGTTGAGTCAATGATATAACGGAAGTATCGAGGGAATATTAGAACACACATAATTTCATTGATTTCATAAATACACATTTTAAAGTGTCAATTTCGACACAATCACGTCGCATGTATCATTGGCCATCACTAGTCCTTGGTTCAAGAGCTTTACAAAGTATGGCTCATATGTTAACTTTCACATCCAAATTCAACCAACAAGTGCAAGCTACACTAAAATCATCAAAACCCAATAAGAGCAAGCATGAAATAAAGTAATGTTAGCTTGTTAGAGATTTAAATGTTAGAGTGTTAGATCCATCATCATGAGCCATCAATGGCTCTTGCAAGAGCAAGGCCAAGTAGAGGCTATTAAATTCATGTGGATTATCAAGTAAGAAGTTAAACTAGTTAGTGGTTAGTAGTTAGTTGCCATGAGAGAAAAGTTTAGCCAAACATGTAAAAAGAGTTAGAGAGAAGAAAACAAAGATAAGGTAAGAGAGCACCTTTCATAGATTGTCACCAAGCACTCTTGCTTCCCAACATGTACCACTCTCTCTCCCTATTACAAGATCTACAAGAAATGAAAAATACAAAAAAGGAAGAAGAAGAACACTAAGCTAAACTACCCTAAACTACAAATTGGAGATGAAAATTACCATAAACTTTGCATATACTCCTCTTCAGATCACAAAGGGGGTATTTATAGGCAAAAGGGATACTAAAGGGAGTGTAAGATTCGACAGGCGGCTCCACAAGATTGTCGCGAAAACAAGACAATTGCTGTTTTCGCGGCAATACTGGGGCGACGGGCGCAGCACCGCCTGTTGCGCACTGCCCTATGGTTGCCCTGTCAGATGTACATGCTGGTTTTCAGATTTGGGCCCCTAGTTTTGACGAAATCACTCTCCAAAGTCAATGGCTATCTTTGTAGGCCTTTAACCACCAATTAAATGGTGATTTTGGTTTTTCTTCTTCATTTCATGCCATGGACCTAGAAACATGTACTAGAGGTATTATTAGCAGATTTAATATTAATAAATGTGGTATGAAATATGTAGTTTTAGAGATTAATCACACCCCTATACTTATCTTTTGCTCATCCCGAGAAAAATAAAAAATCTAAGAAAAGCATTAAACCACTTTCGCGGGTGACGCGATTGCACTGAGCATATGCAACAAGCCATTAAACCTCTAGGTTTCCCCTAGAGGAGGAGTTTTGTCTCCTGAGGGCTTTCAGTAGATTACACCCATAAAATCCTTAAAGAAAGAAATCAAATGTTAGTATTTTGAAAACACATTTTTGAAATAGAGAAAAGTGTTGAAGTATTTTTTTACGAAAATATAAGTGATCCAAGGTCAGAGGTTAACCAGAAATTATTCTTCCTTAAACTAAGTCTAAATGCAAAATCTTGTTATAAATTAAATGTAAGAATTTAAAATTGAATTGACTCTTTGATCTTTCATAAAACTCTCAGAATAATATACACTTTGTGGACTGTGAAGAATTTTAGGATATCGACTCAAACTTTCATGCCATTGATTTGTGTGTGTGTGTGTGTATATATATATATATATATATATATATATATATATATATATATATATATATATTTATTTATTTAAAAAATTTTCCTTAGTTTTTTTAGGCATTCTTAATTACCCGGATAGCGAGCCTTTAGCCAATGACTCCCAAACCAGATGATCTTAGGGCACCAGATGAGAAAACATCCCTCGGACTTACGGACTCGAGTAAACAAGGCCACAAAATTAAAGGAGATTATTTTTATTTTTGTCCACCATTTTAGATGTGAATAATCATGCTTCCTGAGGCATAATTACCCAACTTCAATAAGTGGTATTTATTATCATCATTTTTTTAATATATTTTTTAGGTCATTTTCAGTTTTTGTTTCAATCCTAAAAATTGTGTAAGTGTGAAGTGTATAAATCTAAGGCAAAAAATTCAAGATCAATTTATCTTTTCAATCTTACTTTCTTATCCTAAAATTTAAACAAGATCTATTATTTTGACTTTGTTTAAAATTTATAATTTTAGGTCTTCCTAATTCCTAAGATAATTTTAATTTTCTTAAAAATAAATCAAAATTATTTATCCTTTTCAAAAAGTTTTGTAAAAAGAAAAGAAAAGAGTTTTTTTACAAAAGAAAATTTTTAAAAGTCTCTAAAAAGAAGTGTAAAAGAAAGAAAATTTAAAACAACCTATGTTAGTAAACTCTCCCACATACTTATCTCATGCATTGTCCTTAATGCATCGTAAATATATATACATGAAACAAATGGGAAGGGAAGGACAATTACCTCATGGTGGTGGCTCCGGTGGTGGTCTGATTGGGCCAAGCGTTGCTGTCAAATCAAGATATCGTGGATCTTGCAGAAACCCACTGGTGAGCTCTCTAATGCGACTCAATAAAATAATGATTGAATGAATGGTCTTATTTAAAAAATTATCCCCATCTAATTTCTAGTTTTTAAAAATAATTACTGAATCATTTTCTTCAACATTCTTGTCCAACAATGAAGTGTGATTCTGGGAGATGATTGATTTGGACTCAAATGGAACAGAATAAAAACGGATACTGACTCGAAAATTTGACTCAGATCAAGTCGAGATTCAAAAGGGAGAGTCGAAATTGGTTCAAAAATGAGGTCCAAACCAAAGAATTGATGTTCACACACTTTCCCCATTAACAAAGTGTGATCAGAAGATATTAATGATTCAATTTCACAGTGTACTGGGACAAGATTCAATGTTGACTTTAGAATAGAGAAAAAAATTTGGTAAAGATATCGGAGTCATTATTGAATCAAAAAACGAAATGAAATTACCAACTTGAGGCTCAGGATCACTTTCAAACTCAAGTTCAATTTCGAGAAAAGGATAACTTGTCAAAATGTCAAGACGGTTCTCAAAATTTTGGGCAAGTTCAAATGGATGTAATGAAATTGAATCTTGAGTTTCGTCTACGGAAGGAATATGAATTGGTGAAATAATTGATTCAAGTTTAGGAAGTATGGGAATCAAAACTAGCTCAAGAACGTTACTTAGTTCAGGCAACATTACAGGAGTCGATGTTGATTCAAGGAGTGGACTCGAATCGCTAAAATGAACCTCAGGTTCACATTCATTTTCAAGTTTAATTTCAGGAAATGAAAACTTGTCAAACTATCAAGAGGTTGATATTGGTCAAGTTCAGGTTGGTATGATGAAATTGAAGCTGAATTTCTAAAATGACAAGATTCTTGAGTCATATGAACATCTGATGGACATGGGAACTTATTCATATTTTGTATTATTCGCTCGGTCTCTTGTACGAATTCCATAGTTTTTTCCCACAATAATTTTTCTTTGACTGGTTCTGGAAAAGAACTATTTTGGAAATTTTGTGGACATGATGAGGCCATCATGTTTTCAAATTATTTTTGAGCCTTTATTACATCTTCCAAACTCCTTTCCAATGATAATTTTTCTTCATATAGTGGTATAGGAAAAGGAGTATATGAATCAAAATTGGGAAATGAATATTGTGAAAATTATGAACAAGATGGTTGAAAATTTGTCTCGGGATAGGTGAATCCCCATTAACTTTGTGAGGAGTTAAAATTATTTTGAAAATTATAGTCATAGGTTTGGGGATATGGGTCATATTGAGTCGGATAATCCCAATTTGGCATATATGATTGGTTCATGTTATACACAACTGGGTTAGAGTTATCCGAGTCAAATAAGGTCAAGGTGAAATATGGATTCATGTTAGGATTAAAAGAATTATTGTTGTTGAAATCCATATCACAATTTAAATAACAAACAAACAAACAAATAAAGAAAAAGAAAAAGAAAACAAGCATATGCTAGGGTTAGCTTAGACCTAGACGATTCCTAACTGGTCAGACTGTCCACGGGGGGTATATTATCAGAATCTGACTACAAGTTAATCGGCTAGGTGGGGGCAAGATCTGTGGGACGTATCCGTGCCGGAGCAACGGGCCTAATTATGCCAAACTACTGTTCTTCGAGGTTTCGCCTCTCAATCCCCAACCTTAAACACCGATTTGAAAAGAGTCAACTTCTAACAACTTCCCCCTTAGGTCAATCTCTTAAATGAGTCTGAGATGTCCCTAAGGGCCAACGTCTAGCAATTTTTATTAGGCATGGGTTGTGTGAGTGGGGAGGTGATTTTTGGGCTAAGGGGGGCAATAACTTCCCACCTTATGTTGTTTTGGGTTTTACCCTTAAGTTCAATTCGTGCAAGTGTACAATATAGATAAGAATGAACACACAAAGAGAGTAAATCACCCACGTGTTTGTCCTATACTATATGCAATTCCATATGTACACCTCCTATCAATATCACAATAACACAAAAACAAAATACAGTATATTGAAATGAAAATTGACACGTGCCTAGATGCAAATGTCTAAACCGTTTTAAAGCATCCAATTTTCGTATTTTAGTTCTTAAATTATTATAGTGCACAGGTAACAAATATTAGCAACAGAAAAAAAATATACAAGAATTTACCCAACCACACAAGAGCAAGTGTGGACGTCTGCAATGCTAAAGAATTTGACCTGCACGCCAAAAAATAAAGAAGAAAAGTTAACAAAAACGTGAAATCAAACCGTTCCCATCCCCGCCAACGGAGCCAAAATTTAATCGGGAGAAAATCGCGCACAAAAAGTGTATGTTTTGAAATCGATTTTTAAAGTGTGTGCTTTGACTTCCTCGATACTTCCGTTATAGCATAGAGGCTAAAACGAGTCGAATCCACAAGGACGGGAGGCGATAGAAGTTTTACCAGTTGATTCATGTGTGTGTTAAAAGTTCTTCAATGTTTTAAAGAATTAAAAAAAAGAAAAGAAAGAATGAAAAGAGAAGTAAGGTGAAATATGAAGAAATGAGAACATAGAAGATAAAATGTTTGTGTTTTTTTGGAATATATCTAAAACAAAGTGAAAAGAAAAAAATCCAAGGCTACTAACTACTAATGGCTCCATCAACATGCTAACCTCTTAGTGATAGTTACCTCACATGTATCATTGGCCATCATTAGTCCTTGGTTCAAGAGCTTTACAAAGCATGGCTCATATATTAACTTTCACATCCAAATTCAACGAACAAGTGCATGCTACACTTAAATCATCAAAACCCAATAAGAGCATATATGAAATAAAGTAATGTTAGCTTGTTAGAGATTTAGATGTTAGAGTGTTAGATCCATCATCATGAGCCATCTATGGCTCTTATAAGAGTAAGGCCAAGTAGAGACTATTAGATTCATGTGGACTATCAAGTAAGAAGTTAGACTAGTTAGCGGTTAGTAGTTAGTTGCCATGAGAGAAAAGATTATCTAAATATGTAAAAAGAGTTAGAGAGAAGAAAATAAAGATAATGTAAGAGAACATCTTTCATAGATTGTCACCTTCTATTACAAGCACTCTTTCTTCCCAACATGTACTACTCTCTCTTCCTATTATAAGATCTACAAGAAATGAAAAATACAAAAGAGAAAGAAGAAGAACACTAACCTAAACTACCCTAAACTACAAAATGGAGATGAAAACTACCCTAAACTCTGCATATATTCATCTTCAGACCACAAAGGGAGTATTTATAGGCGAAAGGGGCACCAAAGGGCAGCAATTGCCACGTTTCTGTGGCAATACGCCCGCTGCGCGCGCAGCGTCGCCTGCTACGCGCTGCCCAATGGTTCCCCTGTCGGATATACTTGCTGGTTTTCGGATTTGGGCCCCTGGTTTTGATGAAACCACTCTCCAAAGTCAGTGGCTATCTTTATAGGCCTTTAATCACTAATTAAGTAGTGATTTTGGGTCTTCTTCTTCATTAATGCCATGGACCTAGAAACATGCAAGAGAGGCATTATTAGCAGAACTTAATATTAAATAAATGTGAAGATGTGGTATGAAATATGCAGTTTTAGAGACTAATCAACTGCAGCCTATCAACATTTGAAAATGATTGTCAGCAGATCGATTCAGCTGTCGATATTTAAAGCTCAAAATTGGCCAGTTGCCTTGGTTTTCCTCCAATATCAGTCCCTCTCTTTTCAAAGGAACTCGTCCTCAAGTTTCAATTGGATATAGCTACGAGGTAGGAACTCTTTCAGTTGATATTCTTTCTGTCTCTAAAATGGTTGTCGACAGGTTAGTTCGGCTGTCAAGAGTTGAAGCTCAAAACTGACATCCTGACTTGATTTTCCAACTACATCATGTAAGGTATTTTTGAGCTCAAGTGAAATAGTGAAAATAATAGAAGACAAAAGATCTGATATAAGCTAATCCCTAAATTTATACTTATTACTCACATATGTGTGCAACAGTAAAAATAACAGAGACCAAAAAAACACGTGCAACACTTACAACTCAACATTTAGAAGTTGAGGAACTTTTTCCGAGAACAAGACTGTATAGCTTCGCAAAAATTTATTAATGAAGTAATAATGAAGCTAAAAATTTTTTAAAAAAAATAATATTATTTATATTTTTTTATATAATATTATTCTACTATTCTATAAATTCTAAATGAAGTGTAATTAATGAGTGTGCGGGTCCCAGTTCCATGAGATAGTGAAGACACACACGTGAAGTGAACCCATAAGATTAACAAAGTACAAAAGCCAGTAAAATGACTTTTCCATCACTGTGCTTGACTATACTTTATTCCCTCTTTTTTTGTGTTTTTCCCTTTTGATAAAATACTTTATTCCCTCCCTGCGGAGAGCAAGTATGAAATGGTACAATGTTTTCCCATCACCACCCCCTTTGAAGGGTACGCCCATTCCTAGGGCTCTGAGAGTGCTTGTTCTCTGCCTCTACTTCAACTAGAACAGCAATGAGATCTGATGCGATCACAATCATTCATGAGATCGTCTCAACATTGTCATCTTACACACTATACTTCCTTTCATATTGTTGTTGGCTTGTGTTGCCGAAGAGGTTTATGTACTCCTCCCTTTTAAAACTTGAGTAACGTGGACACACATATTTTATTCATATGGAATGGGTGATTACTGTAGAGCAAACTCACTGACTGGACTAGCGCGCCACTGACCGGAGACGTTCAGAGCTAAAATTTATTGAAAGAGAGATTCTAAGTATTTCATGGATGATTTACTGAAAGAGACGTACCAAAGTATTGTATGGACTTTCATCCCTACTTGTTAAAGATACATGATGTCAAATATCACAAGAGAAATTCTCTCTCATTTGATGACAATACTTAGTAATTTAATATCAGAAGAAAAAAGTTATGTATACGTGGGGTTAAAATTTCACGGATGAGAAAGCCAAAACAAAAAAGAAAGATATGAAATCTCAATTGTGAAAAAAATTACCAAGCTAGTTACGTGATGCACCTCATAAAAAACAAAGCACATTTTAGAAAAAAATTAGGATTGCATACAAATCATCATCATTGAGACTTGACTCAATAATTAAAACATAAGATTAAATTACAAAAGGTCTTAAATAAAAAACTAGACTACATATTATTGATAAACAAAAAAATAAAAAATGGTAAATTGCTGTAATATCCCTGGTCTAAAATACTGTATTTTTTTCTAAAGTATTTATTTTATTTTACTGATTATTTTATTATTATTTATTAACTTGATTTATAGTACAAATTATTTTAAGATAGTAAATGGTATTTTGGCCTTATATTTATATTTAGCATTATTAATTATTATTATTTTAATTACTATCTAGTATTTTTTCCATTACTATGAAACTATTATTATTATTATAGTTGATATTATTGTTAATATTGATATTGTTATTATTCTTACTCTTATTGTATTGTTTTAGTCATTATTATTAATGGTAGTATTTTTACCAAGTATTATTAGATAATATTCTTAATGTTGATGATTTTATTATTATTATTATTATTACTACTATCTCTTTTTTTATTAGCATTTATTTTTATTATTTTGCTATTATTCATATCTTATTCATTTCCTATCCTATAACACATTACCATTGAGATTCTTACCCATTAACCCAAAACCTAATCCTAATCCTAATCCAAATTCTATCTTATCAAATCTTTTCATAAATCTCAACTAATCCTAATCTAAATCCCAACTACTCAATGAAGCAGTTTGAAAACAACTGAAATTCTGATGTCTAATTCCATAATAACTTATAAAAACCCAAAACTTCTTCTCTTTTTCTCCCTCTAAAAAAAAAATCATGACCTAACTCTCCCCTCCTCCTTCTTTCTTTTCTCCTCAAGCGGAGCATGAATGAAAAGAAATCTCAAAGTGCAGAAATTGAGGAACATGCTCGGGGAGATCAAATCCAAGTAAGTAATTTATTTTTTCAAAATTCATTTGATATAAATTGTTTATTAAAAATTATGTCTATACCATGATCTTCATGAATATTTTTTTATACATCAAAACCCAATCTAAAATCCAACTAAAAAACATGTGAGTATGTATAATACATGCCTAAATTTTAAAGCACTTTTTAAAAATTTTTACAATTTAAAATTTGCCAAAAAAATAAATAAACAAAACTGCCGCTGCATAGACCAGGCAGTCTGTGTAGTGCCAGGTTAGACCCGCACTCTGGCCTGGCTCGGGCCAGGCTGGCTGGGCTACACTGCAAAACAAGGCCTTGGGCCCTGTTAAATTACAAAAAAAAAAAAAAAAACCAGAAAAAAGGGAAAAAAATCCTAGACCAGGCCTGGGCCTGGCCTAGTCCGTCTTGGGCCTAGGCTGATAGAGATATATGGGGAAAAAAATAAAAGAAAGAAAGAAAAAAAAGAAAGAAAGAAAGAAAGAAGAAAGAAAGGGAAATTGCATATTAAAATAATTTGTTAAAAATATCAAAAAAAAGAAAAAATATAAATAATAGTGATAGGTAGTGAAAAATGCATAATTGTCATCATATATACCATCGCATTTGCACATTTATTCATATTATAATGCACATTTATTAATATTTCTTTATTTAATATGTGCAGGCCTCAAATTATCAATTTAATAAAGAATAAAGCTTAAAGAGCCCAAAAGCCCAGATCCAAGCCCATGTTTGAAGCCCAGGTGAAAAAGCGCAAATACCAAGAGTCAAAATGCAAATATAAGGGCTAAAAGTTACAAATATCAGAGATTAGGGAAGGATAGACTTCTATCCAACCCTAAACACCTGCAAGATAAGGATAAAAGGCCAAGATAAAGAGGAATTTCGTGGAGAGAAGATTTGAAGAAATCTGGATTAAGGGTAACTTGATTACCAAGTTATCTCGAAAATCCAGATTAAAAGGCCAGGATCACACTTCTAGAAGAAGAATCCCCCATGGAAGGACCAGGAGAGGCCACGCGCCAAAGCGCGCGGCCAGAAGCCACAAAAGTGCCGCGGAAGCGCGGCAAGGGCGCGGCACTTTGAGCTTATCCTTGGACCAGATTTCGTTGGCACGTTTATCCGGGACTCCTCTACATTCTGCACTATAAATATCCGAGCAGTCGCAACAGGGAGGGGCATGCAGAGACGATTAGGGTTTTTCTTTAGCCACTTTTATTTCAAAGTTGTAATTTTTATTTTCATGCTCGTTGTGGAAGAAGAAGGAACTTTGTAATTGGAGATCTCATCTGCAATAAAGGTTACTTTCTTTTACACATTTAATTCTTGTTATTTTATTTTATTTTCTCTGTTTTTATTCTCTTCGATTTTCATCTGTGATCTCGTATTTTCTTTCTTCTTCTTTTCTTCTAATCAAAAATAAAAAAAAATAATAAATTATAAAAAAAGAAATGATGTCCAACTAATTCTTTGTATGGTTTGCTGATCACTTAAGCAACCCTAAGGCAAGTAGGATTTGAATCGATTGATGACCATCCATTAGAAACCCTAGGTTTAGTAATTGTTTTTCTTGAAGATAAAACTGATAACTAGATCTATTAATCTATGTTGCACATTTAAAGGACTCCTCATGACTTCATGCTTAAGAACTAGGACAGCCTAAATTTAAGATTAATCTTTTCTTAAGCTGTACTTAGATGTTAGGATGAAACTTGTTTAGTTTTTAATAATGTAACTTAGTTATAATCTGGTATCGTATTTTCTTACTTGAATCGTTCTTAATAACCTAGGGTAAATCACATTTATCTCAAGATGAAATTCAACATCCAAGACTTGCTTAGTGGGTTGTGGTAGTAGATCAGTAAAACCATGCTTCTCAATCCATATTCTCTTCAAATCTAATCTCTTCTGTGTTTACTCAAAGCATACGAGGAATCGGCCGAAAAGCTTGCATCGCATCCTTCCCTGAGGATCACGACCCGCTTGAAGCCCTTGCTACAGCGGATTCGCATTGAGACTAAGACAATCTGAACTCTATTTTTATTCTCAATCAAAATTTGGCGCCGTTGCCGGGGAAGGAACGGCACGATTTCTCGTTCTAATCATTCTTTCTCTTCTGTTGCAGGTACAGAGAACAGGAAGCAGAAACAGAGTAGCAGAAAACACATATTGCTATCCAGTGCCTCTGCCCTCGAAGGTAGAGCACTTGGACCTACAAGTTTGCCGCAGAAACGCGGCAAAAGCCGCGAATCCGCGGCACTTGTAGTGCACTACTGACGGATTTTTCTGCAGGTTGCTCTGCAGTGCAAAAGTATATTTTCTGCTGTGTTATTATATCTCTGTGATCACTTGCAACTGTTAATAATTAACATTAACCTATTTGTTGAAAAAATAAAAAAAATATTTTTTAGACTCTTGCATTTAGGGCACGTATCTACTTACATTTTTTTAATTCTGTTGAAGAGTGCTGGCGACAAGGTACGTTTGCATAGCATATAGATTAGGAAACACTCTTGGTTGTTTACTGCTTTCTTGAGTGATTACTTTTCTACCGCTTTACACGTACACTAATTCATCTTAAGGGCATAACCCATAAGCAAGATAAGGTGGGGATTTCATCACCCTTCCTTGGCCCACAAATCATATCCATCACACTCGCAACCCTAACCTTAAGTAAAATTTGACTAGACGTTGGCCCTAGGTTAACTCGGACTCAATAGGAGATTGACCGAAGGAGGAAAATTGTTCGAAATTAACTCTTGTCAAATCGGTGTTTAGGCAGGGGATTGAGGGCCGAAAGCCCGAAGAACGGTGGTTATTTAATTAAGGAACGTCTCTGACGGAAAACCTCCCACCGGTCTTGCCACCTACCTGGCCGATTAGCTTGTGGTTAACGTCGACAGTAGACCTCCTAAGGACAGTCTAAAGTTAGGAGTCGTCTAGGTCAAGGCTTACCCTAGATTAGGATTTTTGATTGTTTTTCTTTTTTATTGATTGATTGGGTGAACTTGTTTGCTGATTGTGCATGCCCGCTTGGTCGAGAGACCCACTTACATCCAGGCTAACTAGAACTAGTTCACCACCCGAGCTCAAGCCCGACCCACACATGGCACAACCAATATCACTCCAAGATAGGTTCTATCCTATTAGGACCTCTCTTCCTTCTTGCATCAAGCTTAACGATGAAGGTGTTGACCGATTTGAGCTTAAGCCACAATACATCAACACCCTTTCGAAATTTCATGGACTTGACTCCGAGGATGCATACTTCTTCATAAGGGAATTTAAGGAAGTATGTCTCATGATGAATATTCCTACGTTAGGAAAAGATGACATCAAACTTAGGTTTGTTCCCTTTGCTTTGAAGGATTTAGCAAAGAAATGGCTCTACAGTCTAGAGGCCGGTTCTATATCTTCTTGGGATAATTTTGTTAAGGCATTCTTAAAGAAATTTTATCCTCTTCACAAGACTGCATTGATTAGGAAGAATATCCTACAGTTTAAGCAGACAGCCAATGAGCCCTTTTGGAAATACTTCGAACGTTTTAAGGACCTCCTTGCCCAATGCCCTCACCATGGGATAGAGAAATGGCGATTATGCCAAGTTCTATATGATGGATTAGAATATCAAACTAAAACGTTGTTAGAATCCATGTGCCAAGGAGGATTTCTGAAAAAGGACGAAACTGATGGATGGCAATTGTATGAGAAATTAGCTGAAAATACCATCCAATGGGAACCTACTCCTGAAAAATCTAGGACTAATGACCCTACTTCTTCAAAAGGAGGTATCCATTCCATTGAGGCCAACATAGCAACCGATGCTAAGTTAGCTGCTGTTATGCGAAGACTTGAGGCTCTTGAAACTAAAGAGCCAGTCTCTGTGAACCAAGTCAGCCCAACAACTTCGGCGGGCTGTACTTATTGTCAAGATATGAACCATGTGTTCGAGGAATGTCCTGTTTTTATCGCGCATCAAAGCTTGCCCGAACATATGAGTGCGGCCTTCACAAGGCCCGCCAACAATCCGCCCGCCAACAATCCATATTCGCCCACCTACAATCCCGGTTGGAGAAACCATCCCAATTTGTCATGGGGCCAAAGTAACAATGATCAAACTAGGCCCAAATTCTCCAACAATTTTCAAAATCCGCCCTATCAAAATCCTCCACCCTCTTTCCAATATTCACAAATGGAAACAAGGCTCTCCAATCTGGAAAGAAAGGTGGACACTATCGTTAAAAGCAATGACACGCTGGCTCAAGTCTTGACTAGGATAGAGATGCAAATGAATCAGCAAGAAAGGCAAAAGGGTACTCTACCTAGTCAACCATTCCCAAACCCTAGGAACTCTAGTCAAGCTCACTTGGCTGAAGAGAATCATATGAGTCAGTGCAATGCGATTCATACATTGCGGTCGGGAAAACAAGTCGATAACCAAGTATCAACACCATCAAGTTCTAAACAAGCATTCAGCTTGCCTGATCCCACTCCATCTCAACTTAATGCCAACAACACGAAAAAAGACAAGTCAGCCGAAGATATGCACAAGCCCATCGCACCCTACCCAAATAGGCTTAAAGATAAGCAATGTGCACAAATGGATAAGGTACGCGAGATTTTTAATCAAGTCAAGATCAATATACCTCTTCTTGATGCAATTCAATAAGTCCCTAAGTATGCCAAGTTTATTAAGGACATGTGCACAAAGAAGAGAAAGACTAATGTGCCCAAGAAGGTTTTTCTAGCCACTAACATTAGTGAGCTATTGTCCAACCAGATCCCTGTCAAGTATAAGGACCCTGGTTGCCCCACCATCTCTTGCACAATAGGTCAAACTGCAATTAAGCATGCACTTCTTGATTTGGGAGCAAGTATCAACTTACTCCCCTTCTCAGTTTACCAACAACTTGGGTTGGGCGAACTTAGTCCGACTAAGGTTACAATCCAATTGGCTGACCGATCCATAAAAATTCCCAAAGGAGAAATTACCGATGTGCTCGTCCAAGTTGGGGAGTTTATCTACCCAGTAGATTTTGTTGTTCTGGAGACCGAACCTGTATCCACTCTTCGGTCTCAAACTCCCGTTATCCTAGGGCGTCCGTTCCTTGCAACTGCAAATGCAATCATAAATTGTAGGAATGGATCAATGAGGTTGACCTTGGAAACATGACTAAAGAGGTCAATGTCTTCAACCTGGAAAACCAATCTCGTAAGATTAAAGACCAAGCATTTGAGGTGAACTTCATCGAGAATATTTGTGAAAAAGAAAGTGAAAATGAGTCTCTATTTCTTGACAAGTTATTTGAGGATAAGTGCGATTTTAGTGATAAGATGACACATGTTGAGGATTATAATTTTAAAGTTCCATTTAAAAAACGAAGATTTGATCTAAGTATCTTCAAAGAGCCAAGCACTGAAATATCGCATGAGAATATAGTTCAAGAAACTCCGATTGACTTAACTTTCGAAAGTCTCTTTGAAGAAGAACTCCTATGTTTAGATACACCGATTAAGGAGATGTTGGTTAATTATTCACTTCCAGGGAAAAGTGTTGATTTAAGTTTTGAGGAGATGTACGGAACTGAGCTAGAATTTCTCGGCAAGGAAGTTCCAACTGAAAGATGTGATGAATTTTTGAATAATGGAGGTGGACATATGATGAGGAAGAGCCTAAAGAAGATGAAACTGGGGGGAGAGAAAGTTAAAACAAAATGTTGGTCTCCCCATTGTGCCTTATAAAGAGAACCCATTGGAATGATGGGAAACGAGCTAGAGGGATGAATCCTGAGCAGCTCTAGGTGAGAGTGATACATATGTTGTACATATTATGGTATACTATTATTCTTTGCCTCTCTTTACATTTTTCTTCATGCATTCATGCATTTCATACATTGAGGACAATGCATGAGATAAGTGTGGGGGAGGGTTTACTAACATAGAAAAAATTAATTAAAAAAAAAAATTTGCCACTAAAAAAAAAAATTTAAAAAAAGCTTTTTTTTTTTAAAAAAAAAAATGTTATAAAAAGGAAATATTTTGACTTATTTTTTGAAAGAAATCTAAGTTAGTTTTAAGGATTAGGAAAATCATGATTAGGATTTCTAAAGACTTGGTCAAAATAAATAAATTGTTTAATTTTTAGGTATAGGAGAGAAATTGAATAAATAATTAGTCTTGATTTTTACCTTAATGAAATGTGCATACCAAATGCATATCTAGGATTCTAAGACAAAGACCTTGTGCCTCTTATAAAAAAAAAAAAAAGAAAAAAAAAATCACCAATTAAGCTGATACATGTGCCTCAAGAAGCATAAGTATTCATGCCTAAAGGTGAGTAAATAAAGTAAAGTCCTTAGTTTTGGGGCCTAGTTCACTCGAAGTTGAGTCCGCGGGGTGTTTTCTCACCTGGTGCCCTAAAGCCAACCGGTTTGGGAGTCATCGACTTTAAGTTCGTTACATGGGTGGATTAGAAAGCCTAAGAAAACTAAGAAATATAATATATGTATTAACACATCTAATAATCAATTAGTTAGGTATGAGGGCCTCAAGAAGCCTTGATACTTGCACGAAAGAAAATTAGATGATGTTATACATGCCAAAAAAAAAAAATTATATTAACACATCTAATAGTCAATTAGTTAGGTATGAGGGCCTCAAGAAGCCTTGATACTTACACGAAAGAAAATTAGATGATGTTATAAAAATAATAAAGAGGCATGAGAGTCCAAGTTAAGGAATTCCTAGATTCATAAGGGTGCGTATGACTTTTGGTAACGAAAAAGACTATATTAGAAATTCAATTTTAATCCTTACCTAAAATGAATAACAATTGACTTTATAAAGACTAAGTTTGAAGAATGAATAAAAATGAGGATCCTAAAACTTATAGACTACTTAGTCTCTTCAATAATAATTCAAATATTTTCCTTTTTATGGATTTTGTGGGTGTAATCCGCTGAAAACCCTCACGAGACAACACTCGTCCTCTAGGGTAACCTAGGGGTTTAACGGCTTGTTGCACATGCTAAGTGCAACCGTGATTCCTACGAAAGTGAGTTAGCTAGGTTAGATTTTTCTCTTTCTTTTTGATTTTTACTCGAGGACGAGCAAAAAGATAAGTGTGGGGGTGTGATAGGTAGTGAAAAATGCATAATTGTCATCATATATACCATCGCATTTGCACATTTATTCATATTATAATGCACATTTATTAATATTTCTTTATTTAATATGTGCAGGCCTCAAATTATCAATTTAATAAAGAATAAAGCTTAAAGAGCCCAAAAGCCCAGATCCAAGCCCATGTTTGAAGCCCAGGTGAAAAAGCGCAAATACCAAGAGTCAAAATGCAAATACAAGGGCTAAAAGTTGCAAATATCAGAGATTAGGGAAGGATAGACTTCTATCCAACCCTAAACACCTGCAAGATAAGGATAAAAGGCCAAGATAAAGAGGAATTTCGTGGAGAGAAGATTTGAAGAAATCTGGATTAAGGGTAGCTTGATTACCAAGTTATCTCGAAAATCCAGATTAAAAGGCCAGGATCACACTTCTAGAAGCAGAATCCCCCATGGAAGGACCAGGAAGCGCGGCAAGGGCGCGGCACTTTGAGCTTATCCTTGGACCAGATTTCGTTGGCACGTTTATCCGGGACTCCTCTACATTCTGCACTATAAATATCCGAGCAGTCGCAACAGGGAGGGGCATGCAGAGACGATTAGGGTTTTTCTTTAGCCACTTTTATTTCAAAGTTGTAATTTTTATTTCATGCTCGTTGTGGAAGAAGAAGGAACTTTGTAATTGGAGATCTCATCTGCAATAAAGGTTACTTTCTTTTGCACATTTAATTCTTGTTATTTTATTTTATTTTCTCTGTTTTTATTCTCTTCGATTTTCATCTGTGATCTCGTATTTTCTTTCTTCTTCTTTTCTTCTAATCAAAAATAAAAAAAAATAATAAATTATAAAAAAAGAAATGATGTCCAACTAATTCTTTGTATGGTTTGCTGATCACTTAAGCAACCCTAAGGCAAGTAGGATTTGAATCGATTGATGACCATCCATTAGAAACCCTAGGTTTAGTAATTGTTTTTCTTGAAGATAAAACTGATAACTAGATCTATTAATCTATGTTGCACATTTAAAGGACTCCTCATGACTTCATGCTTAAGAACTAGGACAGCCTAAATTTAAGATTAATCTTTTCTTAAGCTGTACTTAGATGTTAGGATGAAACTTGTTTAGTTTTTAATAATGTAACTTAGTTATAATCTGGTATCGTATTTTCTTACTTGAATCGTTCTTAATAACCTAGGGTAAATCACATTTATCTCAAGATGAAATTCAACATCCAAGACTTGCTTAGTGGGTTGTGGTAGTAGATCAGTAAAACCATGCTTCTCAATCCATATTCTCTTCAAATCTAATCTCTTCTGTGTTTTCTCAAAGCATACGAGGAATCGGCCGAAAAGCTTGCATCGCATCCTTCCCTGAGGATCACGACCCGCTTGAAGCCCTTGCTACAGCGGATTCGCATTGAGACTAAGACAATCTGAACTCTATTTTTATTCTCAATCAAATAGTCTACAATATTTCTACTTTCTATGATAAAAATTTTAGACAAATAGCAACATGAAATTAAATCAAACCACCCACTTTAAAGCCATTTTTTCTTAATGGTAAATTTAGACCCGTTATGCATTTTAATAGTTTAAAGCCTATTAAAAATCCAAAAAAATTAGAGATCTATTTAAATTAAACTTGCTAAATTTATTAGACCTAGAGGACCATATTACTAACCCTAAACTAATTAATTAAGATTAAAATTCCCAAGTAAAATATCCTTTTAAAAATCTAACAATTTCTATTGAAATAATTTATGTAGATTATCAGGGCCTTATGATTTTAGAACTTTGAACTTGAGATCGAGTTTAGGTGAGTGTTCTTTTCCTCCTTCAGTTAAACAAGAGTTTTGTAATAAATAATTTTATTTTGTTATGTAATTATGCTACTAAAATTTTCTGAGATGATATTTGTGAGTGTTTACTATTATATCATTTCTTTATTTATTGTTGTCAGTTACTTGTATCATTTCATATGATCATCTGACTTATTTTACAAATATGATTACTTGTATTCTTTCATGAGATATTAGTGAGTGCTCATCTTATTTAGTTAGTTCATATGAGTGTTTACCAATATCACTGCATATGTGGAAGATTATTACTTTTGATTCTAAGCTAGTTATTATACACCTTAGAGACTGTGACTTGGATTGATCTTGAAATTGGCCTGGTTCATATTTATAGATTTATTTGAGGTATTATCGGACATTTATTTGATGATGTTTCAGACGAGAATTCATTTGGACAATGAGATGGATTAAATAAGATGTTACCTTAAAAATTGATTTATCTTGATGCATGGATACACACACACACACACACACACACACATATAGACCTAGAGTTCAAATTGAGATTTACATGTGATCTTGATTCATATTTAGATGATTCAATAATAGTTGGATTCTGATTATATGGGGGAATACCTTACCTTAATTTTGATCTATCACATAATACTGATTTTGGAGTATTAGTTGCAATTATTTTATTTACATATATTCACTGATAGATTATCTGAGTAATTATATTTATTGATATCGAGGTTCTAGTACAGAGACTTTCTAGATTTCATATAGCTTGAGGATGTCTCACTCCTTAGTTATTATCTTGATTGGGATTGAAACTATTGGTGATGTAACTTAAACTATAATTATATTTAGATCTTGGATTTGACTAGTTCATGATGGTAGTTATACGAGTTGATATCTGAGTGACATCATCAGTAGATTTGATTATTCTTATTGATGGTAAAACATGTGAGAGTTTAGTTAGATATTGATGATTGATTAATTTGAAGATTCTCTATTACAAGAATGAGATAGTGGACTTGGATTTGTTAGTAGGCTCAATTGAGTTGTAGTTGACCTTACGTTGAGGAGTAGACGCAGATTGAATTAACCTAACCTATATACATAATTGACTAGTTACATGGATTTTGGATTTGTGTTTGAACTTAATGGAAGTGAGAGTGTATGATGGTCTTAATTAAAATTGGATAGTGATGATTGGCTAGATATAAATGAATATGTATTTTATATATTGGGAATTGGATATATCGATAACTTTGAGGATCTGAGTTGATTAAATATTTTGCCCAGATTATTCTATTCATGCCAGCAGGTCATTACTTATTCTGAATATCATGATTTATTTGAAAAACTTGACTGATTATATATGACATTTACCTGATAACTATATTATCCATGTTACCAAAATTGCTGGAAAAATATTGTATACGGTAACAACAATCTCAGTTATACTTATTACATGTCTTGTTATACTGGTTTCCTATTCACTAACAATATATATCATGTTATACCGATATTCTGATTACACATGTTGACGTTGTTACCTATCGAGTTATTCCGGTGGTCAAGGTAACATGTACATTAAATAGTCTTGATAATCTAAATAACCTAATATTAAATAATTTATACTAGGATTGGAGAAATTGGTGGAGGTGACAGCTTCTATATTTTGGGTGGACCTAGGATATAGGTTTCGCAGCCGAAAGAGGGTTCCACTGCAGGGTTCCCGTGGGGTGACTGGCACCCCGTCCTGTTCTTGTTCCTATTATACATGTTCCTGACTACCTTACATACATGTTCCTGACTACCTTGCGGTAGGGCCTGATTCAGCGCCAGGAGTCTGGGCCATGGTTCTGGGTATGCACGGGACCCACCTAAAGTATGGATAATATCTCCAACCGATTTATTTCAATAACTTAGGACCTCGATTGTCATGTGTGATAGGCGTAGTATGAGATGCGTCTATTATAGGTGGCAATTGGTGTTCGCTGACATAATAATAATAAACTATTCATAATGTACTGTAATTGATTATCTTTGCCTGATACATGTATATATGTTGGATACCTGATATTACACCTGACCTGATTGGACATCTGACTCTAGTACTGACTGACTCTACCTGGTTGATATATAAATCGTGATAGATACCTGATTGAATATCTGACTACGCACATACTCTACTTTGTGCTATCCACATTACTGTTTGTTTACTTATTCGTGTCGTTTCTTATTCCAGTTTATATTATTATCATATGTTCACATTTATATGCATGCGCATCTTTCCAGTTTATTCTTATACATTCACTAGGAGTTCTGAATCCCTGGATTTGCATATCCAGATCTGTGGCTATTTATTACTGATCAAGTATTTGAAGAGGATTACATGCGTTACGAGGAGCTGGAGTCTCTCTCCTTGATTATCGGTATTCCTGCCCTTTTGTTCATGTTATTTCCTGATTCTATCTATATCACATCCCGTTGTCATTTCTTTCCTTTATTCGTCTGCTATTATTGTGTTAGATATTTATATGTTATATTGCAGTGATATTAATTTATCGTAGTAGATTTATACCTTATTCAGGTTACTTTAGGCTTAGCTTATGTGCGTGAGGTATTTTTCTCGCGTACATACGCCGCCGACTCTCGTCGCGACTTCGTTTCTACGCATTTTGGGAAGCGGGGCGTGACAATTGTAGAAAACCCTTCTATACCATTAGGAGTTTGGCACTTTGTCCTTCTGATCTTTCAAAAGCGACACAATTTCCCTTTTGAGACTAACGGTGATAAACTTTTTCATCAAAGAGGGTCGCATGGCGGTCACGTGACCCCCTTAAACCATCCCAATCTAATTAATCTTAACTTAATTCTAATCCTATCACTATTCCCTCCAATTAAGTAAGGTCCTATCTTTTTTATTTCTTATTAGAAGAGATTTAAAAAGAATGCTACTTTGTTTTTTAAATTTTTATTAGGTGAGGAGTAAGATTAGATTAAAATTAACTACATTGGAGGACCAACATTTGACCCTCTATGGTGACATGTGTTAGCCTCAAGGGGATAAACTGTTGAAAGAACAACAGAGTAAAGTATCAGACCTCTTTCTGCAGTTTATTTAAAAAAAAGGGACACAAGTCGCGTGACACTTGTTGACCTGCTAATTTTCACCTCGGAGGAATAACTCTAGCGAAATATCCAAAAGTAAAAGAAACGCAAGCCACGTCAACGCCAGTCATTGCCAACCTCGATCCAATGAAATTATTCTATCCTGTTTCGTTAACGAGAAAATAACGAACTCCGACACAGAAGACGTCAGCGTAACAAAAAGGTGTATGCCAACCCTTACCCCACGTCCAAACCTTTATTATTTTTCTACTTTCTTGAGAAAGTATACAGTGCTCCTCCATTCTATCAAACAAGGGGGAGTTCTCTTCTCCACTTGGCCTGAAAAACTTGATGGCACCCTCACTGTTTTCTTCTTTTGATTGCACTGTTGGCTTGAGGTTATCCTTAGAAAACCAATGCATCATGTGGCACTCGCCATTAGAAAAATGAAAGGAGAACCTACGTGCTCAAATTAATGAAGACCAACACTTGGCAACACTTTGATTTTTCTTTTTAACTTGTTGTGAACCCAAAGCTTTGAACAAGGGTGAGGCTCTGAGCAAAGAAATCAGAGTCTAGACAAGTGGATGTACTCATTGTCTCTCAAAACTTATTGGGCCTGGCTCTCTTGTCCCCATCACTTGTTTCTACTAATTGATCTCGTCTCTTTTTTTTTTTCTTTGTTTAGCTTTAAGAGCATAAAGGAGTCAAGAGTCACCATATCCAATGCTTAACAACAACCAAAATATTCCAAGTTTAGAAGAAACTATCATTGCTAATCACACTAACTAATCATCTTGTGATTAATTTGAACCTTAATTACTCTTTTCCTTTTACCCCCTCAAACCAAGAAGCCAAGTTACGAGCAGAGAGCGTGACACCCAAGAAAAAGATCAAAAGCTGAACTCTCTAACCCCACATCCACGTGAACTGTGGCCTATTGAATTCGTATGGGCTTTCTGAGAAGAGAAAGAAGAAGATTGATTCCTCTTCTCATCTCTCCATCTCTTCATCTGTTCATGAGATATTGAGCTGATCCTTTGATTCCGTTGGTTTCAACTGTGTTGTTATTCATTTGATTATTGCTTAGATTAATTGATGCTTAATAAAGAAACAAGCATATAGATTGTCTTGATAGCATCCAGATAGTTGGGTTAAAGGTAAGATTTGACTAATCTCTTCTGACATACAAGTGTATTCTAATAATTAATTATAATGATACTAATTATTCGAGGTCTGCACACTGTACAAAATTAGTTGGAGCAATTGGAAAAGAAGAAAAATAATCTTCTGTCATTCTTATTTATCACTAATGTTGAACAATGTTAGCACAAGAAGAATTAGAAATATGAGGAGGAGGAGCAAGGAGCAAGAACACAAAAATTTCTTTTCTATCAAACTCTTGCTCACTCATTTCATTCAAGGATGACAACACTATTTATAGACTCCTAATGACTCTTGAGATTCCACACACATTGGAATTCCACAAACAATGACTCTTAAACTTCCTCACAATGACTCTTGGTAATTACAAACTACATAATGCATTTGTCCTCTCATCTCCTTAATTAATATTGTATTGGGAACTCCAAGGGACATTGTTTGAGTTTATCTTTCAACAAATTCCTCCCTTAAACTCAAACATTTTTCATCCTTCATTCCAATCATCTTCTTGCAATTTTCGAATAGCGCTGTTGGTAGCGGCTTTGTAAAGATATCTGCCACTTGATCACGACTCGCAACGTGACTCAGTCGCACTTTACCTTTCTTCACATGTTCCCGTATGAAATGGAAACGAACATCTATATGTTTACTCCTTTCATGGTGCACCGGATTCTTTGCCAACTCAATTGCTGATTTGTTGTCAACTCGTATTTCGGTCGCTTCGTTTTGCTGGAGTTTTAGCTCACATAGCAAATTTCTCAGCCAGATTGCGTGACACACGCACCATGATGCTGCCACATATTCTGCTTCGCATGTTGATAAGGTTACTATTGGCTGCTTCTTTGAGACCCATGTGAAAGCTGTGTCTCCCATATAAAACACATATCCCGATGTGCTTTTCCGATCATCTATATCTCCGCACCAATCACTGTCGGAGTAACCCACCAGTTTGTATTCATGTGTCTCCGAGTAGAATAACCCGAGTGATACAGTTCCTCGAATGTATCGAAGAATCCTCTTGATAGCCTTCAAATGTGAGTATTTCGGTTCCTCCATGAACCGACTCACTATCCCGACACTATATGCAATGTCAGGCCTTGTGCATGTGAGATACCGTAGGCTCCCAACTAAGCTCCGGTATTTGTTTGCATCCACTCGATCTCCTTCATCAAATTTTGAGAGTTTCGCACCAAGTTCCATCGGTGTTGCTACCGGGTTGCAATCTTCCATCTTGTTTTTCTTCAAAATGTCTTTTGCATACGCCTCTTGGGACACAAATATTCCCGATTTTCCTTGCTTAACCTCAAGACAAGAAAATACTTCATCAGCCCCAAATCTGTCATCTCGAACTCCCGAGTCATCGCTTCTTTGAAGTCTTTTATCATCTCCTCATTATTCCCCATGAATATGAGATCATCAACATAAAGAGCAACAAACAGCAAGTTATCTTTTTTCTTCTTCACGTATAATGCATGCTCATGAGGACATTGCATGAACCTGTTCCCTTTGAGATAGGTGTCGATTCGGGTATTCCATGCTCGCGGCGCTTGCTTCAGCCCATATAGCGCCTTCTTTAACTTCAACACTTTTTTCTCCTTCCCGGCTTTCATGTATCCAGGAGGTTGCTCCACATATACTTCTTCTTCAAGCACACCATTTAAAATGCTGACTTCACGTCCATTTGATAGATTGGTCACTTGAATTGTGCTGCTTGGGATATAAGAAGCTAAATTGTCTCCATCCTCGCGACTTGAGCAAAGACTTCATCATAATCAATCCCAGCCTTTTGTCTATAGCCTTTTGCTACTAGACGTGCCTTATATCTTTCTATCTCACCTTGGGCATTCATCTTTTTCTTATACACCCATTTTACTCCTATGGGTTGATGTCCTTTCGGCAGCTCCACCAACTCCCAAGTTTCAATTCTTTCAATAGCACTTATTTCTTCATCCATCGCGACTTGCCATTTCTTATCTCTCACTGCTTCTTCAAAAGTGATATTCTCAGCATCCGCTAGAAGACATATCAAGTGTACTTCGCTTGTTGTCTCGTATAGATCTTGCAAGCTTCGCATCTTCGGTTGTCTTGGTTCTTCTTCATCATCAGATGTCGGAAGGCTTGTCTGTTTGATTATCGGTGCAGAGGTTGATTCTTCTATTTCTTCCTCCTGCGTCACCTCTTTTTTGTTGTTCCAATCCCATGCGCTTTCTTCATTCACTTGCACATCTCGGCTTACAACCACCTTTTCTTTGATCGGGTCGAATAACTTGAAAGCTTTTGTCTTCTCGTCATACCTGATGAACACGTACTTCTTACTCTTGTCATCTAGCTTGGTTCTTCTTTGATCCGGTACGTGCGTATAGGCCACACTACCGAATACTCTCAAATGTGATACGGTTGGTTTTCGTCCGCTCCAAGCTTCCTGGGTGTTTGGTCTCCCATCTTTGCATGTGGGCACCGATTTTGCACATACACAGTACATTGCACCTCTTCTGCCCAAAATTCTTTTGGCATGTTTTTGCTCTTCAACCTCGACCGAACCATATCAAGAATAGTCCGGTTTTTCCTCTCGGCCACACCATTTTGCTGAGGTGAGTATGGTGCAGTCAAGAATCTTCTGATTCCTTGTTCCTCGCAGTAGCTTTTGAAAGCAGTTGACATGTACTCTCTGCCTCTGTCCGATCGTAAGGCCTTGATATAAAGACCAGTTGTCTTCTCTACTTGCATCTTGAATTTCTTGAACACCTCGAGTGCCTCGGACTTTTCTTTCATGAAGTAAACCCAAGTCTTCTTGTGTAGTCGTCAATAAAGGTGATAAAGTACCTCTTCTCACTGAATGACTTAGGTGTGATCGGGCCACATATATCGGTATGTACCAACTCGAGAGAACTCCTTGCACGATATTCCGCCCTTTTCTGAAAAGTGTTCCTTCTTTGCTTGCCAAGTACACACCCTTCGCAAAATTTCTTGGTGTAGTCCATATCTGGTAACCAGTGGACCATATGCTTCTTTGCTAATTCTGTTAGGCCGCCATAATGTAAGTGTCCGAACCGCAAGTGCCACAACGAGACTTTGTCATCCATGTTGACTTGCAAGCACCTTTCTCACACACTTCTCAAGTTGAGTTTGAACATCCGATTCTTGGCCATCTCCACTCGTGCAAGTAACCGGCCTCCTTTGTCTTTCAAGTGTAACATTCGATCTTTCATGAAGATCGAATATCCCTTCTCTAATAGTTGGCCCATGCTAAGGAGATTACTTTTCATGTCAGGCACATAGTAGACATCCTCAATTGTCCCTTCTTTGCCATCCTTTTGAGAAAAGCGTATTTTTCCTCGGCCTTTGACTTGAACCTTCGACGCATCTCCAAATGACACGTGCCCATCTTCTATCTCTTGGATCTCCATAAAGAGATGTTTGTGCCCACTCATGTGATTGCTAGCGCCTGTATCGAGATACCAGACCGAGTCGCTATCAGGAATAATGTCTTTATAGGCCATCATGAGAACACTATCGTCTCTTATCTTCTCTTCCGTGACTAGTTTCGCATTTTCTTCTATCTTTTTGTCGGAGTAGCACTCTTTTACGTAGTGTCCATATTTGCCGCATTTGTAGCACTGGACATTTTGACGATTTGACCGGCCGCCTCTACCACGACCGCGTCCTTGACCACGCCAATTTTGTTGGATCGGCTGGTCCTTTTCTTTCGAGTTGTCTCCGCGTCCGCAGCCTCTACCGTGACCACGACCTCCACGGTCGCGTCCTCGACCACGCCAGTTTTGCTGGGCATACATCGTCTTGTCCTCCTTGATAGTTGCCTTAGATTGTAAGGCCTCTTCGAGCAGATCTTGTTTCTTCTTCTTCCGTTGCTCATGCGCCTCGAGAGAACCGGCGAGATCATCTATGGTCATCTCCTCCAGATTCTTTGACTTCTCAATTGCGCATACAACATTTTCGAAATTCTCGGTCAATGACCGCAGAATCTTCTCCACGACCCTTGAATCGGTTATGGTTTCTCCATTGCGTTTGAGTTGATTTACCACCGTTTGTACATGCGTGATGTAGTTAGATACTCCTTCTGACTCCTTCATTTTCATGGCCTCCAATTCACCTCGTAGAGTTTGAAGCCGCACTTGTTTAACACGGTCGGCGCCTTTGAAGACTTTTTGCAAAATCTCCCATGCCTCCTTCGAAGTTGTCGCACTAGCAATCTTCTCGAACCCGACTCATCTACCGCTTGGAATAAGAAGTAGAGAGCGGTCTTGTCTTTCGTGCGCGTTTCTTTCAACGCCTTTAACTGATTCGGCGTCATGTTATCAGTAGTAGCCGGCTCTGTGTAGCCATTCTCAACTACTTCCCACGCGTCTTGTGCACCAAGCAACACCCGCATCTGAATGCTCCAATTGTCATAGTTCGTCTTTGTGAGGCGTGG
Organism: Agave tequilana; assembly: GCA_038442645.1. Lineage (NCBI taxonomy): Eukaryota > Viridiplantae > Streptophyta > Magnoliopsida > Asparagales > Asparagaceae > Agave > Agave tequilana. The sequence goes on from JAVJIF010002754.1 coordinate 116,641, forward strand.
TAGCGGCATCTGCCCCAGCGGTGTAGGCTTTTGTCCCAGCGGTGTACTCCCGGAATTTGCCATGGCTGTCACCGACGGTCTTCACCTTCAGCACTTGTCTTCGCTTTTGGTACTTAGTTTCGCCTTCGCACTTAACTTCGCCTTCGGCAACTTGTCTTCGCCTTTGCCTTTAGCACTGGTACTCGCCTTCGCCTTCAGCACTTGTACGAAGTGGTAGGGGCGGTCTTCTCCAAGCTTCAAGCTTCAAGCTTCACAATGGAAATCACCTCCCAAAGAAGCTTCAAGCTTCACCTTGCTTCAAGCTTCAAGCTTCACAATGGGAATCACCTCCCAAAGAAGCTTCAAGCTTCACCTTGGCTCTGATACCAATTTGTTAGCACAAGAAGAACTAGAAATATGAGGAGTAAGGAGCAAGAACACAAAAATTTCTTTTCTATCAAACTCTTGCTCACTCATTTCATTCAAGGATGACAACACTATTTATAGACTCCTAATGACTCTTGAGATTCCACACACATTGGAATTCCACACACAATGACTCTTAAACTTCCTCACAATGACTCTTGGTAATTACAAACTACATAATGCATTTGTCCTCTCATCTCCTTAATTAATATTGTATTGGGAACTCCAAGGGACTTTGTTTGAGTTTATCTTTCAACAAACAAAGCCCCGTCTCCAGAGTATGCAAACAAGATAAGTACAGCCGTATAAACGAAAACAACAATGTATTGAAAAGTACTTCTTTCAGAACTGAAGTTAATAGGCAAATTTTTTTGGAGTTTTTTGCCGCTGTTAGCTAACCAATTAATTGGATAGCTCTCAATTTGAAGGAATCACACTGCATTCCTCGAATTAGCTAGCCAATCAACAGTGGCAACACTGATGGAAATATAATTCAATTTTAATCATTTTAGAAAAAGATTTTGATCAAAGTTGAGATAAATTAACAATATCGGTTTAGAAGAATTTTTATTTCTTTAGAAGTCAAGGTCTATTTATGATTAAAGTTAGAGTTGCTATTTATTTGGGTTTAGAGTTTGTGCAGGAGTAAGAGATTGAGAATTTGTATTTCTATAAATAGAGCACGAGAGCGCTTAATTTTGCATGTGAAATTGTATGAGATATTATTAGATTCAATAGAATAAGGTTACTATTTTTCTTCTTCCATAATTTCCTATCCTCTCATATTTTCTTTATCGAAGCTCAACAATGGTATCAGAACCATAAAATTCTTACTCACGTTGCGCTAATTATCATCGTCACCAAAGTGGCGGACCAATAGGTTGGCTGGGCCGGGCTACAGCCCGGCCCAGTTTTTCATATATTGCCTTCAATTTTTTCCCTCATATATTGTCTTAAATTTATTTTTATTTTAGTTTTCTTTTGACAAATTTATTTCTACTTCTACTCCTGATTTAGTGGAGAATATTGTTTTACTCTTTTGACAAATTCATATAATTCATAAGCACAAGTTGTAGCCCGCCCCAAATTTTTTTCCTGGTTCCGCCTCTGGTCACCAACAATAGATTCGAAGTCGATTTTCAAAGAAGATGGCTAACAAGTTGATTCAACTTGTTGTTTCTCATCACACAAAAGATAACTATCAGAGTTTGAGAACTAAGATGAAGAAATTGTTGATCTCTCAGGACATATGGGAGATCATTGAAAAACGTTTAGAGATGGAAAAAGTTTGGAGCAAATTAATGTCAACTGAAAGTGACCAGTTTGACAACTAAAAGATAAGAGATAGATTTGATCTTTTCTTAATATTTCATGGAGTTGACGAACATACTTTCAACATCATCAGAGGTGCAACATCAAAATATGTGTGGGATATTTTATAGAAAACATATGAAGAAAGAAAGACCGAGGCAACTTGCAAAGTCATGGAGTTCGAGAAAGAGATGAAACAAATTCAAGAAATCTATGAATTCAAAAAGAAGACAGAAGAAGTTCAAGAAATAAAAGATTTCAAAAAAAATCAACTCATGAAAGATATACAAACCAATGAGAACAAGATTTAGAGAGAAAGGAAGAAAGAAGAATATTCAAGAGATAAAGAGGAAGAAAGAGAAGAAGGAAAAAAATAAGCAAAAAGTGATGAAAAAGTAGAAAAAAAGGAAAAAGAAAAAAGGAAGAAGAAAGAAGAAGGAGAAGAAGAACAAAAAAAGCACAAGAAAGACAAGAAGAGAAGAAACAATCATAATTAGTAAGTAGTAGTTACAACAATGAAATAGGGCAAAGCAGTGCTAATTTTCTAAGTATAGAAAATCAAGCATTTTAATTCATATTCGGATGCAAAGTGAAGAAGACTTTTGAAGAAGTCATATATATTGGCAAAAAAAAGACAAGACATCTTATCTTGTAGGACGATCACAACATCAAGAAAAAAGGACAAAAATATCAAAGAGGAGCATCACAGCCATCATCAAGAAAAATTTAAGACAAAGTCCTAGGCCAAAGGCAAGGACAGATACGAGTAATTTTACTTGTTACAAAAGAAGGTATGAAAGTAAAAAAGTTAAAGGAAAAAAATCTAAGAAAGAAGGATCTACAAAAAGTTGAAAGAAGAAATTATGAATGAAGAAGACAATATTATTCAGTTGAACCGAATGAGTGTTCTTACTTTAATAGGTGGAAAGCTAGTTAGAGTTAAGTGGAAAAAGAAAATCAAAAGGAGCCGATAATGCATTACGATTACAACAATTATAAAGTTATTTTTATCAAAGTGCATATAACTTGATACTTCTATAACCAGCAAGTGAAGAGCAAGGAGATCGTATTAGAGTACATAATGTAAATCACCTAGAGAGGGGGGTGAAAAAGTATTGTGCTAATCAAATGTAAAACTTAAAAACTTATACTAATTAAAACTAACACACAAATAGATACTAAAGAGTGAAGCTGAATTCTCAGTGAGAGACTGTAGAACTTGTCCTCAAGATTCCTCTTTAATAAGAGTTGAGGTGCTTAATTGGTCTCTTGGAACAAACAAGTATAAGCACATGAAGTTATACCAAGTATGTAAAGATAGGCAAGTAATAGAAAGTAAGATATAAATTAGAGTAAGTTGAGTTGGGTTAAGAGAGAGAAAGAGAGAGATGATGAGCAACTACAAACACAAGAGAATTGTTTCGAGGTCCTAGCCACTTACTCTACGTCCCCGCCTTCACCACAATGAAGGATTTCACTATGCATGATCTCGTAAGATCACTCATTAATACAAGTTTTCTCAAAAGCTCTTGGACCCGCAAGTCCCTCACCCGATGCCGCAACACTTACAACATGAGCCCGCAAGCTCATTTCGAGGACGCAACATTTAACTGCTTCAAATACAATATAGAACACTTGGTGATCAATCCTTGGCCACAATAAAAAATCTCTCAAACAAGGATTCTATTGAGTAGATAAAAAAGATTGGCTCAAACTTGTGTAAGAAAAAACTTAGAGATTTCAAAGTGGAAGGTCAAGAAAAACTATTGGGAAAACTTCCTTGAAAATGTAGCACAAAAACTGATTTTTCCCAAAAACTTATTTTCTCGATTTTTCAATTTTGTTTCAAAAACATAAAACTTGATTTTTGAACTTTGATATCTTAAAAACTTATGTAGAAACTCTCTCTCATGGCTCCTATTTATAGGGAATAGGATGAGAGCATTAGAAGCTAATACCAGTAATTAAAATACTATTTAAACACAAATAAAAAGAAATGACCATTTGGAATGAAACAAAAATGTGAAAAATCAAAACCTAGCCAATTGAGGCTAACTGCTGCTTTGGCAGCAGCTCGATCTACCGCCAACAACTAGAAATCTAGCCGTTTGAGCTAGCGATTGACTGCACGGTCGACTGTACAGCCCAGCTACCCAACGATCAACCGCACAGTCGACCAGTACACAAGCGGTTTGCTTTTGTGAAACTGGTGGTCCGTGTGCACAAGCAATTTGCTTGTAAAACACCCGGTTATTCGCCCGATCGACTGACCTAGGCCTACAATGAATTTTTTGATCCTTTAAAAATCTTTTTGAAATTTCAATAAATATTTAAAAATATGCAGAAATATAAATACATTTGAGTAGGAATATGTGGGATTAAAAAATCAACACATACAATAAACATGTAAATTATATTTTGAGATATTAAATACAATTTTGAAACAAAAATTAAATTAAAATTATTTTTTCAAAAACTAAATTTTAAATTAAAACACAAGTTTCTCCAAAACTTGTATAAATACAAAAAATAATTTTTTTAAACTCATTTGAAGCACCAATGTGCGTGGATAAAATTCATAAAACAATATGAACTTGTTTTTGAGAATTTATTTTCACAAAATCAAAACACAAACTTAGTTAAATCGAAACCTAAAACTTGTGTTCTTGAAAATTATATTAAACTTGCGTGTATTTATAAATTTGAGGATTCAAGTCTAATCTACACTTTAAAAAAATCTAAACATCTCTACATACTAGAGACTTCTTATTTAAATCATTTTCTTTTATCATCTTGACTAGATTAAAACTTGATTCCTTCGATCTTGATTTCTTCTTGAGTACTTGATATAATCTTTATGCTTGAGCACGTGAACCAATACGTGTTAACTTCAAACTTAACTTTGAGTCATTTGAAGAAGCTAGACAATAAACTAAGATTTAATTAATATTTAAAACTTAAATAACACAAGATCATTAGTACTATAACTACATGAGTTTATCAATGTAACGCCCCGATCCTGCGAGTACGGAGACGTTATTGCGACGTATATACGCAGGTCAGAAATACCCTCTCGTATATACTCTAAGCATCAGTACATGTAAGAATCAGAGTACGGAAGCACGTGGTGCATTATACATTCCAACACATGAGTACAATTACAAATTATCATTAGATGTGACCCAATATTACAAGAATATTACATCACCAATATGACACAAATGCGAGAATACAAGAAGATGTACAAGTATGAACAGTACAAATGGAGACTCTGAGCTATAACAGGAAAACTCTAGAGCCGAACAGGGGGCCAGGAAGGATAGGGCTCTGGACGGTCTACTGGGGATCCACACTTAAGTTGCGCCACTCTGATCAGCAACTGGGAGAATCCACACGCTCCAAGCTCCAAAAACTTGGACATGAGATCCAGAGGAGTCAGAACTCCCCGGCGAGTGGTGATGCGAAAGCCAGATGGCGTGCTGAGATAAGCACATGTGTATCGATAAATCCAAGTCATAACTATGCATTTAAAATCATGTCGTGAGTACCAGCATGCAGGGGCAAGTAGAGAGACAGTAATTGATATGAAGCAGGGAATACTCATGGTATGATAAAATAAGAGCATGAGACTGGTAGAATAGAACACAAGTGGTAAAGCAGAATGTGAACAGGTATAGTATGATAATCATAAAATCGGAAATCCAAAGTAAAACTTGATGAAAGCAATTATGGCGAGACAAGTGGCATAACCAAGTTTGTAGAGCAACATAACAAGTTATTATCTTGGCATCTTATTATTATTATTACTCGTCTGACCCATATATCTAGGTATGTGTCCTGGTGTACATCTCAACACACATACATCCATATATAAGTAAGTCGAGGTTGGTTATTGGAAGCTGATGAAGAACTGATAGCACATACTTATAGTAGTTCCCGTCCGCCCGGGACACAGCCATTTGGGGGCCTGAAATCCCCCTAACACGCATCTTCTGGGGGCCTGAAATCCCCCTAACACGAATCGTCAGTTTTATATTCCATTACTATAGCAAGGCATCATACTGGCATCCATCACTTCCTCCCATACCTCGTGTAAGTTATCCTTTTTATGGCTTATTAACAATATTATCAGATTACGGGAATGAGTAGGATCATAACAGGTCATAACAAGAGTATATGAAAAGCATAACGGGAGTTCCTAACAGGCATAACAGGAGTACATAACAAGAGATCAGGTACTGCATTCCCGTAACGTGATAATCATGAGTAGAGAGTTAATCATAACAGGTATCAGGTCCTAACATGATAAGGACAAGTGATCCGGCAGGTGACAGGTAATAAGTCATGTCATGACAAGGAACAAGTGTCAAGTAGCAGCATATCAGGTGTCATGTGTTATATCATATCAGTTGTCAAGCGATACAGACAGGTGTCAGGTATTAGCATGTCAAGTGTTAACATATCAAGCATGTACTTGGCAAGTGATAAAGTAATAGCTGAGCACAATCAAGCAGAGCTGAACAAGCTGGAGCAAAGCTAATGTACAATACTAAATGCTATCACGCTCGGCGTGGTTACCGCTCACAGCGTAGCTAGACATACGTATCGCAGTAAGCGTAGGAACGCCATACTACCGCTCACGGGAAAGCCATGCTCACGGGGTAATGACGCTCGGACAGAGCAAGCGGTAAAGTGTTGACACTAGGTCCGCCTACCAGGCGTAGCATACAGAAAGTCCAGAGGACTTTAAACCTCAAAGGTTGTACCCAGAGGTTAGGCCAGAAGGCAAGGGTATCTGCAGAAAGTGTCAGTTCCAAACATCACAAATCGTGAATAATACAAGTCGACCTGATGAAACGGGAAGTTAAAAGAAAAGCGAGAACACTCGCCTAAATACGAAAAAATACTGTGAAATCCCTGATCTCTGAAATTCAGGTAATCAACGCGTAAACGCATTCAATATAAAGGAGGAGAGAGAATGAACCAAGAGGAGAGAGAATGGAGACGCGAAAATCGCAGACGCGGGAGTCGCGTTGCGTAGATGTCACAAACGCGGGGTTCGAGACCCGCGTTTAAGCTATAACACGAGAAGAACGCGGACGTGAACGTGGGTTCCGCATTGCGTTAATACAAGAAGAACACAGACGCGGGCATGAGCTCCACGTTGCGCTAACACAAGAACGCGAGAATCGCGTTAAACAAATAACAAGAACGCGAAGATCGCGTTAAGAAATTGCTTGGACGCGGGGTGAACTCCGCGTCTAGCAATTAACAAGAGAAAGAGAGTGACAGGGGGATGTTAGAGATGCAGGGAAGGGAGAGAGGGGAACGCAGGGAATGAGGGAGAAGAGACGCAAGAAAGGAATTAAAGGAAAGGAAGAAAGAAAGAAGGATAGAAAAGAGAAGGGAAGAAAAAAGAAAGAAGGGAAGCAAAGAAAGAAGAAAGGAAAGAAAAGAAAGAAGAATGGAAGGGGGATGGTCGGTTATGTTGCCGGCGGCAGCTGGAGGTGGCCGGAGACGGCCGGAAGTGGCTGGAGATCGGTGGCCAAAGCCCCAAGCCCAATCAATGGTAGTGCAAGTGTAGTTGAAATGGTGAAAATGGAGTTTTGAAAACGAGGCTTCGGAGAAAGAAGCTATAGCTCATTGGAAAGAGTATGACGAGGAGAAGAAAATGGTGTGTTTGGTGGTGATCAAGGTGGGGTAGATGGTGGTAGAAATGGTAGAGAAGTTAATGGAGGAAGTGGGTTTCTTGGTGAAAAAAGAGGAAGAAGAAGGTGGTGAAGTTGTTGTTGTTAGAATAGAGGAGGAGATGGAGGAGAGAAAAATGGTGGAATTGGTGGTGGATAAGATGGAGGAGGTGGAGAGGATGGCCGGCCAAAGGGAGAGCAAGGGACTTGGTGGGCTACTGGACGCTTGCTGGAAATGGAGAAGGAAAGAAAAATGAAAGAGAGAGAAGAAGAAAGGGGTGTATATATAAGGGGGGAAATGATTATTACTAGTTTGCCATTGTCATGACTTTGATTCAATGAGACTTGCGTCTCCACTAGAGCAAATCCGCGTCTAGGCAAAAGTGAATTAGACACGGAGATAAAGCCGCGTCCAGGAGGAAAACGCGAGATTGCGTTTAACAGAAAAGTCAAAAGTCATAATGACTTGATCAGAATTGATCAGAAGTGCATTAAATGCAGAATGAATGCGAATCTTCGCATTAAAGACCAGATCTGAGTTTGGTGAGACTCGCGTCTGAGGAGGGAGAGAAAAATTAGAAAAAGAAAAAATAAAATACCAAGATAAGATTCCGGTATCTGGGGAAAACACCGAAAACTCCAGAAAAGCCCGAAAATTGAAATAGTTCAGAAAGCTTCTCAAAATTTCTCAAAAATAATAAATATTATTATAAGATGTTTGGTGAGATCTGTTTTTAGAAATTCAATCCCTTTTTTAAAATAAAAATCCTGAAGTCCATCGTCGATACCGGTCTACACCGGGTCGGCCGGATTTTGATAACTCTTGAAAAATCTCAGAAAATGTATGAAAGGAGAAAATATAATTCTAAGATTAAATATGAAAGCGGAATCTAGAAATTTGGTTACAATTATAAACTAAAATTCCTAGAATCAACCAGTGATACTGGCCGACATCAAATCTAGTGGAATTTTGATAAATTCAGAAAAATCCTAGAAAAAAGATTTAAATAGAAAATATGATTTTAAGAAGTTATGGGAAAGCCGTTTTTAGAATTTCAACTACGTTTGTAAATTAAAAATCTGAGAATCGAGCAACGGTATTGGTCGACCCCGTTTTTGAATATTTACAACTAAATTCAGGAAAATTTTAGAAAAATATGAAAAATCTAAAATATTGGAAAACGATATTTGAAACTGAAATCGGTCAAATCAGAATAGTAGAAAGACCAAATCAAGCAATACAGATCCAAGGCAAAATAATAATATAAATAATTGATAATACAAAACAAATACAGGAAGTAAATCGAAAAATACGATCGAAAAATCTGAATACGCAACTAAGTACGTATTCCGGGAACGGGGTGTTACATTCCATCCATCTTATAAAAAATTGCGTCCTCGTAATTTCGATAAGGGGTAAAATGAACACAAAAGTAACATTGACGGGAATTATACCAATCAAGATATGAATCGCTGCGGGTAGGGCTCTCAAGTCGACTGAACAACAATCGGAATATAGATATCTTCTGCACTTCCGGCTGTATAAGTCTTTGAACGATACTAAATAATACTGATCTGATGTCGTTGCATTGCAATAGAATTCCAGCTGTTCTGAATACTTGATAGCTCTCCGAGAATAAGCCAGAACACTGAAGATAAAGGAAACCCTGATAGTACTAAGCATAATAAAGAAGACCGATAATTGAGAATTCCAAATACCAGGCATTGATCAGTCTGAAAGATTTAGCCAAGAATAAAGAATAACCGCAGAAAATCCGGATACCTCCTTCTGAAAGATAACCCGATCGGGATCAATCCTGAGAATACCTGAGGCATCATAGAGTTGGCCGAAGAGATCATATGGTAGCTTTATTCTGAACCAACCGCTACCTCTCTAGTCTATGCATATCTTAAATTAGTATAAAGGCTACGAAAAACCAAAACAGTGGAAAGATGGAAGAGATTAGGAATCAAAGGAAGGATGATCAAGAAAGAATAGATAACTATGTACTTGTAGTTGGACTGTATAAGCAAGACTCAAGCATTCCAGTTGCAAATTTCTTTACCATTAATTTGCCGACTGGTTGTACCGAAGATGTGAGAGCCTAGGCTCTGATACTACCCTGTAACGCCACAATCCTGCGGGTACGGAGACGTTACTGTGACGTATATATGCAGGTCGGAAATATCCTCTCGTATATACGCTAAGCATCAGTACAGGCAAGAATCAGAGTACGGAAGCACGTGATGCATTATACATTCCAACACAGGAGTACAATTACAAAGTTATCATCAAATGTGACCCAATATTACAAGAATATTACATCACCAATACGGCACAAATGCGAGAATACAAGAAGATGTACAAGTATGAACAGTACAAATGGAGACTCTGAGCCATAACAGGAAAACACTAGAGCCGAGCAGGGGGGCCTGGAAGAATAGGGCTCTGGACGGTCTACTGGGGATCCACGCTTCAGCTGCGCCACTCTGATTAGCAACTGGGAGAATCCACACGCTCCAAGCTCCAAAAACCTGGACATGAGGATCCAGAGGAGTCAGAACTCTCCGGCGAGTGGTGATGCGAAAGCCAGATGGCATGCTGAGATAATCACATGTGTATCGATAAATTCAAGTCATAACTATGCATTGAAAATCGTGTCGTGAGTACCAGCATGCAGGGGCAAGTAAAGAGACAGTAATTGATATGAAGCAGGGAATACTCATGGTTTGATAAAATAAGAGCAGAAGACTGGTGGAATAGAACACAAGTGGTAAAGCAGAATGTGAACAGGTATAGTATGATAATCATAAAATCAGAAATCCGAAGTAAAACTTGATGAAAGAAATTGTGGCGAGATAAGTGGCATAACCAAGTTTGTAGAGCAACATAACAAGTTATTATCTTGGCATCTTATTATTATTATTACTCGTCCGACCTATATATCTAGGTATGTGTCCTGGTGTACATCTCAACACACATACATCCATATATAAGTAAGTCGAGGTTGGTTATTGGAAGCTGATGAAGAACTGATAGCACATACTTATAGTAGTTCCCGTTCGCCCGGGACACAGCCATTTGGGGGCCTGAAATCCCCCTAACACGCATCTTCTGGGGGCCTGAAATCCCCCTAACAGAATCGTCAGTTTTATATTCCATTACTATAAGCAAGGCATCATACCGGCATCCATCACTTCCTCCCATACCCCGTGTAAGTTATCCTTTTTATGGCTTATTAACAATATTATCAGATTACGGGAATGAGTAAGATCATAACAGGTCATAGCAAGAGTACATGACAAGCAAAACGGGAGTTCCTAACAGGCATAACGGGAGTACATAACAAGAGATCAGGTACTGCATTCCCGTAACGTGATAATCATGAGTAGAGAATTAATCATAACAGGTATCAGGTCCTAACATGACAAAGACAAGTGATCCGGCAGGTGACAGGTAATTAGTCATGTCATGACAAGGAACAAGTGTCAAGTAGCAGCATATCAGGTGTCATGTGTTATATCATATCAGTTGTCAAGCGATACAGACATGTGTCAGGTATTAGCATGTCAAGTGTTAACATATCAAGCATATACTTGGCAAGTGATAAAGTAATAGCTGAGCACAATCAAGCAGAGCTGAACAAGCTGTAGCGAAGCTAATGTACAACACTAAAAGCTATCACGCTCGGCGTGGTTACCGCTCACAGCGTAGCTAGACACACTTGTCGCAGTAAGCGTAGGAACGCCATACTACCACTCACGGGAAAGCCATGCTCACGGGGTAATGACGTTCGGACGGAGCAAGCGGTAAAGTGTTGACAGTAGGACCGCCTACCAGGCGTAGCATACAGAAAGTCCAGAGGACTTTCAACCTCAAATGTTGTACCCAGAGGTTAGGGCCGAAGGTAAGAGTATCTGCAGAAAGTGTCAGTTCCAAACAGCACAAATTGTGGATAATACAAGTCGACCTAATGAAACGGGAAGTCAAAAGGAAAGCGAGAACACTCGCCTAAATACGAAAAATATACTGTGAAATCCCTGATCTTCAGAATCCAGATAATCAACGCGATAACGCGTCCAATATAAAGGAGGAGAGAGAATGAACCAAGAGGAGAGAGAATGGAGACACGAAAATCGCAGACGCGGGAGTCGCGTTGCGTAGATGTCACAAACGCGGGGTTCGAGACCCGCGTTTAAGCTATAACACGAGAAGAACGCGGACGCGGACGTAGGTTCCGCGTTGCGTTAATACAAGAAGAACATAGACGCGGGCATGAGCTGCACGTCGCGCTAACACAAGAACATGAGAATCGCGTTAAACAAATAACAAGAACGTGAAGATCGCGTTAAGAAATTGCTTGGACGCGGGGTGAACTCCGCGTCTACCAATTAATAAGAGAAAGAGAGTGACAGGGGGATGTTAGAGATGCAGGGAAGGGAGAGAGGGGGACGCAGGGTATGAGGGAGAAGAGACGCAAGAAAGGAATTAAAGGAAAGGAAGAAAGAAAGAAGGATAGAAAAGAGAAGGGAAGGAAAAAGAAAGAACGGAAGCAAAGAAAGAAGAAAGGAAAGAAAAGAAAGAAGAATGGAAGGGGATGGTCGGTCATGTTGCCGGCGGCGGCCGGAGGTGGCCGGAGACGGCCGGAAGTGGCTGGAGATGGGTGGACAAAGCCCCAAGCCCAATCAATGGTGGTGCAAGTGTAGTTAAAAAGGTGAAAATGGAGTTTTGAAAACGAGGCTTCAGAGAAAGAAGCTATAGCTCGTTGGAAAGGGTATGACGAGGAGAAGAAGATGATGTGTTTGGTGGTGATCAAAGTGGGGTAGATGGTGGTAGAAATGGTGGAGAAGTTAATGGAGGAAGTGGGTTTCTTGGTGAAAAAAGAGGAAGAAGAAGGTGGTGAAGTTATTGTTGTTGTTAGAATGGAGGAGGATGAAGAAGAGAAAGGTGGTGGAATTGGTGGTGGAGAAGATGGAGGAGGTGGAGAGGATGGCCTGCCAAAGGGAGAGCAAGGGACTTGGTGGGCTGCTGGACGCTTGCTAGAAATGGAGAAGGAAAGGAAAATGAAAGAGAGAGAAGAAGAAATGGTGGTGTATATATAAGGGGGAAATGATTATTACGAGTTTGCCATTGTCATGACTTTGATTCAACGAGACTTGCGTCTCCACTAGAGCAAATCCGCGTCTAGGCAAAAGTGAACGAGACGCGGAGATAAAAGCCGCGTCCAGGAGGAAAACGCGAGATTGCGTTTAACAGAAAGTCAAATGTCATAATGACTTGATCAGAATTGATCAGAAGTGCATTAAATGCAGAATGAATGCGAATCTTCACATTAAAGATCAGATCTGAGTTTGGTGAGACTCGCGTCTGAGGAGGAGAGAAAAATTAGGAAAAGGAAAATAAAATACCAGGATAAGATTCCGGTATCTAGGGAAAACACTGAAAACTCCAGAAAAGCCCAAAATTGAAATAGCTCAGAAAGCTTCTCAAAATTTCTCAAAAATAATAAATATTATTATAAGATGTTTGGTGTGATCAATTTTTAGAAATTCAGTCCCATTTTCAAATAAAAATCCTGAAGTCCACCATCGATACCGGTCTACACCGGGTCGGTCGGATTTTGATAAATCTTGAAAAATCCCAGAAAATGCATGAAAGGAGAAAATATAATTCTAAGAAGAAATATGAAAGTAGAATCCAGAAATTTGATTCTAATTATAAACTAAAATTCCTGAAATCAACCAATGATATTGGCCGACACCAATTCCAGTGGAATTTTGATAAATTCAGAAAAATCTTAGAAAAAGGATTTAGATAGAAAATATGATTTTAAGAAGTTATGGGAAAGCCGTTTTTAGAATTTTAACTCCATTTGTAAATTAAAAATCTGAGACGATCAGCGGTATTGGTCGACCCCGGTTTTGAAGATTTACAACTAAATTCAGAAAAATTTTAGAAAATCATGAAAAATCTAAAATATTGGAAAACGATATTTGAAACTGAAATCGGTCAAATCAGAATAGCAGAAAGACCAAATCGAGCAATACAGATCCAAGGCAAAATAATAATATAAATAATTCATAATACAAAACAAATACAGGAAGTAAATCGAAAAATACGATCGAAAAATCTGAATACGCAACTAAGTACGTATTCCGGGAACGGGGTGTTACAATCATTATCAAAACTTAGTGATGGATCTTTGAGCCAACAATCTCTTCCTTTTTGATGATGACAAAACTCATAAAATTATATATGCATGGATTAATGAAAAACTTTGAAAAAGCTCTCCCTTAACTCATGCATAGTAAATAAATAATAAGAAATTCAATAAAACTCAATAAACATCAATCGAAATATATACATATATGCATAAACCCTATACATGAATATATAAATAGTCAAAATCTCTCCTCTTTTTGTCACTTCATCAAAATGGATAAAGAAAACAAATAAGTTATACGCGATATAAATTCATGATGAAAACAACATATATGCATTACATGAGAAGGGATGACTAAAACCTAAACCACATAGACGTAATATACAATATATAAACGGCAATATTAAGTTCCCTCTACACACGTATACAATATAGAGAAAAGAGGTCAAGATCTTCTTTATACAATACACTCATCATAAATTTATATATAGAGGGGGCATCAAGTTAACTCACCTTGCATATTGGCTATATATATATATATATATATATATATATATATATATATATATATATATATATATATATATATATATATATATATATATATATATATATATATATATCGAAACAATAGATACCAATTGATAACTTTAGATAAACCAATTGAAAATTCTTAGACTAATTTTATATCTTAAAATAATTTTACATAATCAATTGTAAATTCTCAATAAACCAATACTAATTGAAATCTTAGACCAATTTGAAAAACATGCAAAAGATATTGATACCAATTGAAACAAATTTATACCAAGCAATTAAAATCAAAATAATTTAAATTTCTCTCTCCTATGTCAGAGAAAAAGGAGTAAAATAAAAATGAATCTATTTTTAAAAAATTTCTCTCCCTTTTTCAAACAATGACAAAATAATCAAATAAGCTTAAGAAATAATGATACCAATTGAAAGTGATGCCAATTCATGATACCAATTGAAATAAAAATTAATGGTACCAATTGAAATGAAATAAGTTTAACAAGAGATTAATTTGTGCTAAAAAACATGTATGAATAATTTTAAATCAAGCACAATCAATCAATCATGTGTACGTATATTACCAATTGAAACTTAATACCACCTGAAATTGAAGCATATATTTATAGATAAATATGAATGAGTTTACAAAAATCAAATATCATGTAAATCAAGTGTATAACTCATTTTCACCAACCTACATGTGCGTATTAAATGAATAATTAATTGAAATTATACAAGGTATAATCACCCAACCAACTGTCCACTAAGGGTAGGCATTTTCAAAAATAGCTATTTGGATAAGATTGAAAATAGTTTGAAAATACTATCATTTGAAAATAGTTTGATTTAAGAAATTTCATAAAGAGTACATGTATAAATGCAAGAATCTTCAAAATTAGGATATATATACATGTAACTAAATCAGAATTTAATATACAAAGGATATGAATTAAGTTTTGCACAAAATCAAGAGTGTATCTCAAAAACTATATAAGTATATCACAAGTTCTAATAAAAATTACATTTAAACATACAAACAAAACATGTAAATAATGGTATGCTAAAAATTATCTAATTATAAAAAAAATATATAAAGATAAAATAGACGATAGAGATAATTACCAACACTGATAGAACTAATCTTCATTTCTCCAAACTGAGGTGGTCTTCCCACCTAAACTCCTTGATAGTGATGCACCAAATATTTGACCATCAAGATCTGATTGCATCTACCATCAAGGCACCAAACTCTCTCACATTTTGGGAGAGCCCACACCTACATCAAATACAATTTGTGTGAAATATGGTACCCAAATCCTTTTGTGTCCTTGGAGGTTAGTATTTTGAACCCAAGCATTCTTAATTGCAAGATTTAATCTGTCATAGCAAAACTTAGTAAGATGGCCTTTGCAGCCACAATACGAGCAAGTATATATATTGGCATGAGTGTGAGCATGGTTTGCATATGTATGTCATGGAGTATGTGCATGCACGTGAGGAACATGTTTTTTCAAAACATAGATTCCAATTACTATTATCAAAAGTACACTGGCTCAAGGTAGAGCGTAAAGCATCAATACTCTTCTTTAAAACACAAATTTCATTTTTGTCAATAGAAGAAGAAACGACTTTGTATAAGAAACTAAATACATTTTTTTTGAAAATTAATTTAACTTGTTTTTTCAAATAATTATTTTTTTCAAAATCACTTATTTTACTTTCAAAACAAAGTCAAGTTTTGAAGATAAAATATCAATTTTTTTCTTCAATTTCAAGTTTTTCTTTTTTATCAAATAATATTTTTCAAATAGTTCTTCTTTACACATGGCAAGATTATCATATGATAATTTATCATCTTCATCAAAATCAGATTCTGAGTTTACCTCAAGGGGATATCATCTTGGACTATGAAACACATATGTACGAAATCATCTTCATTTTCGGATTAACTATCCAAATCCATTGTTGTGGCCTTCTTGCTTTTTCCTTCCTACCATTTTTCTCTTTGGCTACCTCTCTTGTGGTACGTTCTCCTCATGTTCTTACAAGGAGAATGAGTTCTTCATCATCTTGTTCATTATCCTCCGAGATAGTTGATGGGGTGATGTATTTTTGTTGTGCTGCTCTCTGGAGATGCTTTGAGTGCAACACTAATTTCTTCTTATGGCTCACGATATTATCTTGCTTTCATCTTCATTTCATGGGTCTTCAAGTTTCTCATGAATGCGATGAAGTCTATTTTCTTATTGTCATTGAGCTCCTTTAAGGTAGTGGCTTTGACTTCCCAAGATTTAGGAAGTGCTCTAATACCTTCCACACCTTTTGGTCATTGGAGATGAGTTTACCTAAAGAAACAAGTCTGTTAATAATAGTGATAAACTGAGTAAGCATCTCGTCAATAGATTCACCATCAAGTATATAAAAACTTTCATATTGTGAATTAATCAAATCAATCTTTGCTTTCTTTAGTTGTGTAGTGCTTTCATGAGTGGTGATCAAAACTTCTCAAATTTGATATGCGAATGCTCAATTTATAACTCTAGATATATCATCATCATTAAGATCTTGTAATAATGCTTGATTTGCTTTGGAGTTGACATCATATTTCTTAACGGTAATTTTGGACCATGATTCCTCATCACTCTCGGACAAACAAAGAGTTTAGACATAGCCTTGCTACACGACTACCCAAAGATTGAAGAAAAATGATTATCTTAGCCTTCCATATGAGAAAGTTAAGTCCATCAAATTGGGCGGACAATAGATGCTATATTTAACACTATTAGATGCTATGGTGTGTAAAAAAAAAATATTATGATTAGTAAAATAAAGATCACACTACGGTAGTTAAACCGAATATCAAGAGCACCAAGCTCTGATACCAATTATAAATCACCTAGAGGGGGTGAATGATTGATGTGCTAATTAAATGCGAAGTTTAAAAACTTATACTAACTAAAACTAGCGTACAAATAGATATCAAAGAGTGAAGTTGAATCTTGATGAATGGCTCTAGAACTCCTCCTCAAGATTCCTCTTTAATAAGAGTTGAGGTACTAAATTGCTCTCTTGGTTCAAATAACTGTAAGCATATGAAACTATATCAAGCATGTAAAGATAAGCAAGTAATAGCATGTAAGATATAAAATAGAATGTGTTTAGTTGAGTTGAAAGAGAGAAAGATGATAAGCAATCACAAACACGGAAGAATTGTTTCAAGGGTTGAGCCACTTGCTCTACATCCCCGCCTTCACCACAGTGAAGGATTTCACTATTTACGATCCCGCAAGATCACTCTGCAATATAATTTTCATCAAGAATTCTTGGACCCGCAAGTTCCACAATTGGTGCCGCAACACCTACAACACGAGCCCGCAAGCTCACTCCGAGGCCACAACCTCTAACCACTTCAAATTAATGTAGAACACTTAGTAATCAATCTCTTTTACCACAAACAATACAATCTCTCAAACAAGACTTCTATAGAGTAGAGAGAAAAGATTGGCTCAAGCTTGTGAGAGGAAAACTTAGAGATTTGAAAGTGAAAACTCAAGAAAAACTATTAGAAAAACTTTCTTGAAAATGTAACTCAAAAACTAATTTTTCTCAAAAACTTGTTTTCTTAATTTTTCAAATCTTTTTTATAAACTTAAAACTTGATTTTTGAATCTTGAAATCTTATGTAGAAACTCTCTCTTATGGGTCCTATTTATAGGGAATAGGATGAGAGTGTTAGAAACTAATTCCAGTAATTAAAACACGGTTTAAACCTAAATAGGAAGAAATAATCGTTTGTGAATAAAATAAAAACCCGAAAATCAAAAACTAGCCTTTTGAGGCTAATTACTATTTTTTGGCAGCAATGCGGTGAAATCACCTAGAGGGGGGGTGAATAGGTGATGGCTATATGTAAATGGCACAAATGCGGATTTAAAATTCAACTAACACAATTAGCTCAAATAAAAGACTTGCAATAATAAAGCAATTTATAGTGCAAGAAAATAAAGGAGTTGAGTTTAGAGAGATTTGAGCAAATGCAAACACGCAGATATGTTTCCGAGGTTCGAGCCACGCTCTACGTCCCCGCCTTCACACTTGAAGGATTTCCACTGTTGAAGATCCCACTGGACCACCAATACAAGGACACACTTGTCCTATCTCTCGTGATGCCGCAACACCACCCGGATCACACTAGCTCGCCTTGAGGCCGATGCCTCTACAACTTCACTCAATAAGAAGATGATCACACTTGATCAAAAATCGCTCACTTGCACAATCCTAGAACCAATATGTAGATGAAGAATTATGGGATTGTGTAGTGCAAAAGCTAGAGAGAAGTAGAGGTAAAGACTTCAAATGGGTGTCTAGAAATTTAGGGCTTTTGGAGAGAAAATCTTTTCTAAATGAAAGCCTTTGAAAACTTGTAAATCTTTGAAAATCTCTTGTAAAAATGATCTTAATTGTTATTCCATCATGTTGAAGTGACCTCCTATTTATAGGGGTCAAAAACATCTCCAGAGATTCGTTGGAATCAAATCCCAAAAGAAAATCTGTCTGAAAATAGAGCTGTTGGAGTCTGTCAGAAAATCTGACAACAGCCGGTCGACCGGGACGGTCGACCGCCAACGGTCAAAAATCAGACCGTTGGGGATCTACGGTCGACCGTCCCGGTCGACCCAAACAACCGAGAGCACTGCACAGTGCACGGTCGACCGAGACGGTCGACTGACACAACATGCACAGAATTATGCGCGCCGGTCGACCGGGACGGTCGACCGGATTCTGTCAGTTCTGAAAAATCAGAACTTCCAGAAACCTGAAACATGGATTTTTGGATTTGGACTTGGATTAGAAGTTTTGTATCTTGTAAAACTTAGAGTGTGAGCCTATGTCACTACTCTAACAAGTTTGAAACATTTTTATAAAAACTTCTTTGATAAAACTTGTTTTTCCAAAAACTTAAACTATTTTCCAAAAACTTAACATGTTAACTCTAACTGAAAATAGAAATTAAAAATCTTTTTGAAGTCATGAACCAAATTAAAATGTGTGTGTAGGTGGTAATCCCATAACTCTACTTCTAACATCTAGGTTTTGACAAAATATCTAAAATGAAAAATACAAATACAAATCTTGGTATTCTTTATAGTCTTGATCTTGACTTGGTCTTTTCTTCATCGTCTTGTTCCCAAAGCTTTCTATTGTGCTGGCTTGGGAATGCAAATTTTTGGCGAACTCCAAACTTGTGAGTCTTGATTGTGGAGCCGTCAAATCAACCTGTTTTAACCTGAAATGCTTTTAAACAAATATTGTTAAATACATAACTAGATATGGTTTGTTATCATCAAAATATCCATCAAGATATAGGGCTAATGGCCTTTGGGCCAACAATCTCCCCCTTTTTGATGATGACAAAACATATTTAGTTATCACAAATATTTTGGGTGGAGACTTCAAGTGAAGCTCCCCCTCAACACATGCATATACTAAAAAAAATACTCAGGCATAGATAAATCTCAAAAGAAATGGTGGGTGATACTCCACAATACACCACAATGCATCCATAACACATATCTATACTAGATAAAAAGACTCATGTCATAAAAATAGAAATGAAACACACATGTCCACACAAACATAAATACAAGATAAAGATGTCCAACAACAGAAAAATATACACAAAATATAAGTACAAAATATGGAGTCTCTCTCAACAAATAACTCTCCCCCTTTTTGACATCATCAATAAAGGGGAGGTCACTCTCATCACTCGGCACCACCAGCATCGTCGACCTCATCGTCGTCATCATCCTCGTCGTCCTCTGAAGAGCTCTCCATAGCAGCGCCTTCAGCCATGGTCTTATCTCCATCATCGTCTTCCTCTGAAGAAGAAGAAGAAGCGGCCTCCTCGGGATCAACGCCGACCACCTTTGGACGAGGTGGGAAAACAGAAGAAGGAGCTCTGGTAGGAAATGGAGGGCCGGTGGAGGGAAGTGGACGAGCAATAGGAGGGATCAGGAGGAACCATGTCGAACTTCGTAAAGAGAGCCTCAAATTGCGTATCCATGAATCTCATGGAGTCGGCAAAATAAGACATATCGTTACGAATACCTCGGATCTGAGAGTTCATCTCCGCACGGAAAGCGTCCTCTTGTCGGAAACGGGCCTCCATCTCCGTACGAAGAGCTGCCTCTCGCTGCTCAAACCAGGACTGGTGCTCCTGAATCTGAGAGCGAACCTCAGAAGAAATCATGGCCTGAAGGTCTGAAGGTAAAACAAGGCCAGGAGCAGAAGATATCCCTGGGCCGAAGAAGACCCAGGTGCAGATGAAGATCCAGGAAAAATAGGAGGAGGAACAGGAGGTTGCACAGGAGCGTGACGACGCAACTGAGCTTCCATCCTCTTCAATAGAACTCTGTCAATGTCTATTTGTGGATCATCAGAAGTCTCAGAGGAAAGATCGAAGCCTAGAGATTTGAGAAGACGGGTGATAATCATGCCAAAGGGTAAACCCCTACCGGACATGCGAATCTGGTCGGATGCCATGTGGGAAGCTATGATACGGGGAATATTGATCTTAATTCCTCGCAAGAGACAATAGATAATCAAGGGTACAGGACCCTTAGCATGGCTATATTCACCAGATTTAGGGACAATGTTATAGAAAATGATCTTGGCTAGGACTTGGGAAGTGAGAGTGAACCTGCTCACAACTTCGTTCCTGACCAAGCCGGGGTTGTCATCCCCGTGAATCAATGTGGATGCGGTGAGCGCAGACTCACCCTCCGGAAACTCATAATCATGAAGGTCATGGGAATAAATATCAGCTCCACCAGGGGAGAGATGAAGGATATCAGCGAACTGACCAATACTTAGGTCAATGTCCCTGCCTAGGACTCTAGTGAAAATACGGTTTCCGTCGAATGAGAAATTGGCATAGAAATAAGACACGAGGGAAGTATAAACTTGTTCTTTAATGGTTAAGAACTCTTTTAAGGAATTGTTTTGCAAAATGCGGGGGATATCTAGATGTTCAAAGTCTTGGATAACTACAAATCTCCCCGAAATTATGTTTCTTTTTGAAAGATTGATATAACGGCTTCCAGCAAGCTTATTTACAAAGGTTCTTATAGGTTTAGGAGTGTGGGAAGAGGTATGAGCTACTGATTTACCTTTCTCAGTCCTAGTTCTTTTAGATGTAGACATATTTGAAGAAAAAGATGATTTTTAGGTTAGGGCCTGATCTAGAAAGCTAGAGACCTAGAAATGATGACAAATAAGGGAAGATCTAGAAGCTAGATAGTAACATTAGAGGGAAAAATTAGATTTTTACCTGAGAGATGAAGATCCAAAACCCTAGATTAAGAAACCTGAAAATCTTTGAATCCAGCGGATGAGAAGACCTGAAACTGAAGATCAAGCACTAGTAGATGGAGTATGAGGTGGGTTTTAAATGGATTTTGAATTGATTGAGAGATTGGAGAGATAGAGAATTTTTGGAGAAAGAGAGGAAGTGGGTTCGTCGGCTGAAGGTGTGAGAGAGAGAGAGAAAAAGTGAAAATAAATAGCAGTTTAGGGCTGAAATCGACGAACGGTCGACCGGTCGGTCGACCCAGAAAACCCGAGAGCTCTGAAATCTCAGAATGGTCGACCGGTCGGTCGACCCAAGGATCCCGAGAGTTCTGCAAACTTGCAGCGGTCACCGGGTCTAAGGACGGTCGACCGATAGCAGATTAAAAAATAAAGGCAATATATTTCAGGCGAAATCGGTCGACCGCTCCTATTTACGGTCGACCGTCTTTGCCTGAAAGACAGTCTGCAGAAACAACCAGAAAAAAATTTTAAAAATATTAACTAAATACAAGGATGATATAATTATACAAACAACATGTTTTATCTTCATTAAGTCAACTTATCAACAAAAATTACATATAAGATATTTTATTTTAATTTTTCATATATAATACAAAGTTTTAGAGATGTTGAAGCCGAATACCCAGTGACGGGTTCTGAACTTCATCCTCTTGATTCCTCTTGAATGAGTTGTGGTGCGCAATTGCCATCTCTAAGGTATTTGCTTTAAGTATGAAAAATTTTCAAAAATAATTTTTAGTTTTTGAATTACGATGAGTACATAGATATATCATGAAGACTAGATATGTGGACATTCACAAAAGATATCAAACAAAAAAATATGGCATATACACAATTGAGATAGAAATGTAACTCTACATTAGCATATGTCTATAGAGCACAAAAATAAGCTAACACTTCTATACATTTGTATATATATCAAACAAAAAAAATTAAACTTTTAAATGGAGAAGTTACCGAACATGGGCAATCTCCAAAATATAGGTGCCTCCACGATAGCGATGCAAGCTTGATGTGATCTTTGGGCTTTGTTGCATCCACCACCCGGGCACCGTTTCCCCCTATGTCTTGGAGGAAGTAGATCCACCTGTATCAACTAAAATAGGTGGGTCTTTTGGTACCCAAATTTCTTGGGTCCTATAGGGTTAGTACCGGGGCGAACCTAAACATGTTTGTTATGTACATTATGCTTAGCAAAACAAAATTTTTTCTAAATGGCCTTTGCGGCCACAATACGTGCAAATGTAAATTCTACCACTACCATACATGTATGCATGTTTATGTGTGTGTGCATGTTTCCGTGCATGAGCATGGTGTGTATGTTTCCCTTGGGTTACTCCCTTAGGAAATCTAGATGCAAATTTATTAAGATCAAAAGCACACTTCTTTAAAGTGTTATCCAAAATTTCAACACGTTTTTGAATTTCCACAAATTCATTTTTATTACAAGAAACCATGGGAGTTTTTCCTTTATTAGCCAATTTATATTTATCAAAGTCATTTTTCAATTTTTCAAAAGCAATAGATAAAACATTCTTCTCATTAAGACAAGTATCAAGTTTATTCTTTAAAATATCATTTCCTTTTTCAATTTTTATTTTGAGATTGAGAGATCTCATATCTATGTTGTAGTTCTTCAAAAAAATGTGCAAGTTCATCCATTGTAAGATCATCATCTTCTAAAGTGTTATCAAGGGTTACCTTAGAAGCATCCTCACCTTGTGCCATGAAGCACATATGAGCGGCGTCGTTCTCTCTCTTCGGATTCCGACTCCGTGTCATCCCACGTTGCTACCATAGCCTTTTTCTTCTTTGGTGCATGCTTGGAGGTGGTTGCTTGGAGAGCGGGGCAATCCGCTATGAGATGTCCGATCTTCTTGCAATGGAAGCAAGGACCGGGTTCTTCTCTCTTCTTTTCAAACCTTCCTTGAGGTTTCCCTCTTCAGAAGTTACTTTGCCTCCCTTTCCTGTAAAACATTTTGCCTACCTTCGGATAAGCATGGTAAAGTCCTCATCGCAATCCTCCGATGAGTCGTCCTCTTCAATAGTGGTTGGAGTGGCTTTGAAGGCGATTGTTTTTCTTCTTGGGTGCCTCCCTTTCTTCTCTTACCTTCATCTCCATCTCATGGGTTTTGAGATTACCGATGAAGCCGGAGAAGTCCATCTCCTCCCGATCGTTAAGTTCTTTGAGAGTTGTTGCCTTGACTTCCCATACTTTGGGAAGAGCTCTAATGACCTTGCGAATCTTTTGGTCATTGTCGATCGTGTCACCTAGAGAAGATAAAGCATTAGTGATCTTGGTGAAACGAGTGAGCATGTCATCAATACTCTCACTTTCAAGCATATAAAAATTCTCATATTGAGAATGTAGCAAGTCAATCTTGGATCTCTTGACTTGTGACGTTCCCTCATGAGTCACAATTAAAACATTCCATACTTCATATGCAGATTTACAGTTAATGATGCGTGAGAGGTCATCTTCATTAAGGGCTTGGGTTAAAGCATATTGAGCCCTAGCATTAGCCTCATAGTCCTTGGTAGTGTCCTCGGACCATGATCTCTCATCGGTGAGAGGCTCTACAAATTCTTTAGTTATGGCCCTAGCTACCCTAACTCCTAGGGACTTAAGGAAGAGGTTCATCTTGACCTTCCAAATGGGGAAGTTCAAGCCATCAAATTTAGGTGGGGACTTGATGCTAGAAAAATCAAGTGAAGCCATAGATGAATAGTAAAATGCACAAAATATGAAGAATGCAACAAATAGTATAGCCAATAATAAGGATCTCCCTAAGGTGGTTAAACCAAATACTAGGTTAGGCTCTGATACCAATTGAAATCACCTAGAGGGGGGTGAATAGGTGATGGCTATATGTAAATGGCACAAATGCGAAATTTAAAATTCAACTAACACAATTAGCTCAAATAAAAGACTTGCAATAAATAAAGCAATTTATAGTGCAAGAAAATAAAGGAGTTGAGTTTAGAGAGATTTGAGCAAACGCAAACACGCAGATATGTTTCCGAGGTTCGAGCCACGCTCTACGTCCCCGCCTTCACACTTGAAGGATTTTCACTACTGAAGATCCCACTGGACCACCAATACAAGGACACACTTGTCCTATCTCTCGTGATGCCACAACACCACCCGGAGCACACTAGCTCGCCTTGAGGCCGATGCCTCTATAACTTCACTCAATAAGAAGATGATCACACTTGATCAAAAATCATTCACTTGCACAATCCTAGAACCAATATGTAGATGTAGAATTATGGGATTGTGTAGTGCAAAAGCTAGAGAGAAGTAGAGGTAAAGACTTCAAATGGGTGTCTAGAAATTTAGGGCTTTTGGAGAGAAAATCTTTTCTAAATGAAAGCCTTTTGAAAACTTGTAAATCTTTTGAAAATCTCTTGTAAAAATGATCTTAATTGTTATTCCATCATGTTGAAGTGACCTCCTATTTATAGGGGTCAAAAACATCTCCAGAGATTCGTTGGAATCAAATCCCAAAAGAAAATCTGTCAGAAAATAGAGCTGTTGGAGTCTGTCAGAAAATCTGACAGCAGCCGGTCGACCGGGACGGTCGACCGCCAACGGTCAAAAATTAGACCGTTGGGGATCTACGGTCGACCGTCCCGGTCGACCCAAACAACCGAGAGCACTGCACAGTGCACGGTCGACCGAGACGGTCGACTGACACAACATGCACAGAATTGTGGGCGCCGGTCGACCGGGACGGTCGACCGGATTCTGTCAGTTCTGAAAAAATCAGAACTTCCAGAAACCTGAAACATGGATTTTTGGATTTGGACTTGGATTAGAAGTTTTGTATCTTGTAAAACTTAGAGTGTGAGCCTATGTCACTACTCTAACAAGTTTGAAACATTTTTATAAAAACTTCTTTGATAAAACTTGTTTTTCCAAAAACTTAAACTATTTTCCAAAAACTTAACATGTTAACTCTAAACTGAAAATAGAAATTAAAAATCTTTTGAAGTCATGAACCAATTAAAATGTGTGTGTAGGTGGTAATCCCATAACTCTACTTCTAACATCTAGGTTTTGACAAAATATCTAAAATGAAAAATTCAATACAAATCTTGGTATTCTTCATAGTCTTGATCTTGACTTGGTCTTTTCTTCATCGTCTTGTTCCCAAAGCTTTCTATTGTGCTTGGCTTGGGAATGCAAATTTTTGGCGAACTCCAAACTTGTGAGTCTTGATTGTGGAGCCGTCAAATCAACCTGTTTTAACCTGAAATGCTTTTAAATAAATATTGTTAAATACATAACTAGATATGGTTTGTTATCATCAAAATATCCATCAAGATATAGGGCTAATGGCCTTTGGGCCAATGCGGTCGATCGCCTGGTCGACTACCTATGGCAAGAAATCTAGCCGTTGGAACCAATGGTCGACCGCTTGATCGACCATCCATAGCAGACTTTTATGCTCTGCACAACTGGCGATAGATCGTCCAGCTCAGCTGCCCAATGGTCAACCACGCGCGATCAGTCACGTGCACAAGTAGTTTGTTTATGTACACGACCGGTCGATCGACGGTGTGCACAAGTAGTCTACTTGTGATACAGCTGGTCTATCGGCCTAGGCCTAAAACCAATATTTTGATCCTTTAAAAACCATTTAGAAATTCCAATAAATATTTATAAAATACACAAAAATAAGTACTTATAAATACATTTGAGTACAATATGTGGGATTAAAAAATTTGCACATACAATAAACATATGAACTTCTTTTTGAGAGATATTAAATACAATTTTGAAACAAAAACTATATTAAAATTATTTTTCCAAAAACTAAACTTTAAATTGAAAAAAGTTTCTCTAAAACTTGTATAAATATAAAAACAAGTTCTCAGACTCATTTGAAGCACCATTATGTATGGCTAAAATCCAATACATATATAAAATAATATGAACTTATTTTGAGAATTTTTTTCACAAAACCAACAGACAAACTTAGTTAAACGACACCTAGAACTTTTGTTCATAAAAACCAATATCAAACTTGTGTGTGTATAAGCTTGACCAATCAATTCTAATCTTAACTTTACAAAAATCTAAACATCCTTATATACTAGCGTCTTCTTCTTGAAATCATCTTTTTTCTTCATCTTGACTTTATCAAAACTTAATTCCGTCGAGCTTGACTCCTTCTTGAGTACTTGATATGATCTTTATACTTGAGCTCTTAAATCAACCCGTGTTAACTTCAAACTTGACTTTGAGTCTTTTGAAGAAGTTAGACACCGAACGAAGATTTTAATTAATATCTGAAACTTAAATAACACAAATAGTAGTATTATAACTACATAAGTTAATTATCATCAAAACTAGAGTGATGGACTTTTGGGTCAACACATCAAAATAGAAACTTAAGCCAGCATTTTTGCCAAGTATTCAAGTAACTTTTGTGAAACTATGAAAATTGTTAGACATGTGTTTTATTGAAGAATTGAATAAAAAGAGATATTGCAAAAATTAAAATTTTTTTCCAAATCATGTTAATAAAGGGTTTTGGTCAAAGCTGAGTTGAACTAGATGTATCTATTTAAAAGACTCTTTATTTCTTTTGGAATCAAAGTCTAATTACGATTATTGTAGGAGTTTCTTTTATTTAGGTTTAATATATAGTAGTAGTAGTATTTAGTTACTAGAGTTTGTGTTGAGTAGGAGATTGGAGAATTTGTATTTCTATAATAGAGCACAAGATGGCTCAATTCTGCATGAGAAAAAAACTGTTAGAGTCAATAAAATAAAATCGATACTTTCTTACTAAATATATTTCTCTCTCATATTTTCTTTATCGGAGATCAAAAAATAGTTTAACACGTATGAAATATTAATCTTGGTTAGTTAACCTAATGCCAGAATTTAAGGAATTATTATAATCAGTTTGATTAACCATGTTAATTATAAAGATTTATAGGCATGCTTATACATATATATATATGAATTAAATCAAATTTATAAAATTATATATATTGTATGTGAAAAAAAATAATATAAAGAGTGGATTCAAGTCGTATATATGTGCAAATGGATGCAAAAGCGCATGTAAGTGCGTGTCCATGATTAGGTCTAAGCATTGAGTGTTAGGGTGATGATTAAAGCTTGAATTGGATTAACCTCCCACTAATCACACTTGACTTCTCCCTAGCA
Source organism: Agave tequilana (assembly GCA_038442645.1). Taxonomy (NCBI): domain Eukaryota; kingdom Viridiplantae; phylum Streptophyta; class Magnoliopsida; order Asparagales; family Asparagaceae; genus Agave; species Agave tequilana. The sequence goes on from JAVJIF010002754.1 coordinate 144,300, forward strand.
TGAGGAGTGAGTGGGAGAGTCAAGGCGACAAAATGGGATTTGGCTAAAGGAGAAGGAGTTAGGGGAGTGAGAGTGTTTGTTTTGGCATCATGAGAGATTTTCTCTCCATGCTATATATTAGCTAAATCACTAAAAAAGATCCCTCATTTTAACCATCTCATTCTCTCTCTCTTCAATATTCCCTCCTCTTCTTGAAGAACCATGACATCCAACCTTTCCTCTCTTTCGTGATTTCCCCCCCCACACAACCGCACTCATCCCTCCTTTGTTCTCTTTAACACACTCTCTCCCCTCTTCTTTCCTTTCCCCTTTGTCTTTCTTTCTTGCCATGGCAAGAAACTGGTGGTAAGAGCTGGTCGGTGGTGGCTTCGGGTGATAACTCCAGACGATGGTGACTACGGGAGGGCACGGGGTCCCGATTGTGGTGGCTCTGGACACGGCTAGGAGGGGGGCGGCTTCCACCATAGATCGCATGGAGTTCATCGACAACAAATGATACCATGTAGAAGAGATTTTGTGTGCGAGATAGTGTTGATATAAGGTATATCTAAATTTGATACTAACTGAAAGGTGAGTTTCATCATGACTACATAATGGGTTTTAATTATGTATGTGTGTCATGATATAGGGGAACACTTGGAGTAATTAATGAATTCGTGAGCACTGGTGATTATCGACAACCAGTAAGTGATTTAACTCTGATCTAACTAGAAATAGTTGAGACACATAACTGGCCGAGTCATAGTTTGTGATATTTTAAGTTTTTTTGTTAATGAGTGTTAATAATTTGGAGAAAAATTGATAATTTGACCTTGTGTGTGAATCTGTCAAAATCTTTAAATCTGTAAACTGAAAGTTTCAGTCCATTTGACTTGTATTCAAAATGAAATATATCATGTTATATACTTTGAAAGATGAATTAGTCTTCTTTCTAATGGTCTTTACCGTATCTCAATTGGATTCTTGTGTAAGAAATTATCACTAAATTACGACAGACTGGTTGAGTCTAAGAATGTAGATCTTGCTAAATCCTAAATTAAGTTGAGCACATCGAATTTGATTCTGCAATAACTAATTATTATAAATATGAAATGTAGTTATAATAACCACAGTTATGAAATTGTTTCATAATTCTAATCCCCTCTTAGTCAAGGAGGTGTTAAGAGCATGAATAGTAAATAGAAGTACTACATGAATTAGAAACCATGTAATACTGACCATGAACTCATTAATATTATACATTGATGGTTAACTTGAAATCTTGTGCTTGATTATGAAACCATGCAGTTTTGATTATTCATTACTGTTGATAAAACCAAGTGATGGGGATTAACTCATAATCGAGAACGTGACCATGTGATGGTAGTTAAGTATGTGTGATGACTATATACACAAATTATATTGCAAACCAAACTCAAAAAATTCAAGGAGAGATGCTATGACCCTAATCAGATCAAAATATGGACAATAAATTGAAAATCTAACACCATATTGATAATTATAATTTTCCTTCAAGCAAGTGACTAAGTAAATAATTAGTATTGTGTCTTTCTAATAAATTGATCCCCATGATATGTATGCACTAACATTTGTATGAACTTGATTGTGTGTGTGACATATTGGTATGTATATGAATATGTATGTGATTTTAAATATGCATATACATGTACATGAAAATTATTCTATGTGAAAAAGGGGCCAGAGGGATCTGGTAGAAGTTAAAACGGTGTGAAGGAAGGGCGGAGGGATCTGGTAGGGAAAGAAGATGGTGTGTAGGCTCATTCACTAAGTGTGGTGATTGAATTGTTTTGTGTGAACCATAATTTGTGTATGTGATGTACAATGACCCAAAATGTAAGCAATGAAGCACTTGATAATGTGAAGTACATGTATGTGCATTTTAAGAATAAGGTATATAGTTGTACGACCAACTAGTATTATGAATAAACTTTAATCCTAACATACAATTGAGACAACTATGTTCACAAAGACAAAGTGTTGAAATATTAAATCCAATATCCATAACTTAATAGAGATTTAGATAACCCATACCACTAAGAATATATAACTGAGAATTTAACATATGCTAATGTAGTATGCATTCACATAGGCTTAATTCAAAGTTACTTTACTTATTGAGCTCTCAATCTCACCATAGTGGCTTTCCCATTTTTAGGTCATGGTAAGGTAAGAATCCGGTTTAAAGGCCCTCAAGCTGCAAGAAGGACCCTACTCAAGCATTGTCGAATATTTTTGTTGATCCTTGAACTTTTTCTTTTGTGCTGTTGAAACCGTGTAGTATCTTGTCTATTTATGTTATGTGTATATGTGTATGTGTGTGTGTGTGTGTGTGTGTTTTTGTGTTTATATGTATAGTGTGTGTGTGTGTGTGTGTTAACTGGTGTCTGTAGACTAAATAGGTGTGTGCTAGTTCTGTAGCTTGTAGTTGAACTTGCATCTTATGGTTATGTAAACTCTTTTGTAATAGTATGCTACTTGGATTATTGGTAACAGGCTAGTAGTCCTACATGATGGCGTAGTGATAAAAGAATAATTCTGGTCTGGTGTTGTCTGGATTGCCAAGAAGTATACTCTCATGTATTATGTATATATGTGTATGTCTTGTGAAAAAATTCAAAGTATAGTATTGGATATCTCTTAGTAGGTCACTGTGGGCTGAAATCTTATGTATATACCAGAACAGACTCCAGGTTTTAGGGGAGATGCAGTCAAAATTTTCATTGTTTATTGAAAATCACCTAGAGCGGGTGAATAGGTGAAATTCTAATCAAGATGCGAAAATAAAACTTACCTAACAATCTTACACATGTAATGCTACAACAAATAAAAGAATATAGCTATTTGGCAATTCAAAACCAAGAAGTGAATTAGATGCTCCATGAAGAGCTCTAAACTTCTCCACAATATTCTCTTAAATAAGAGTTGAGGTGCACAATTGCCTACTTGATTGAAGAAATAAAATAGATAAACCACATAACTAGAGTAATAGAGTAATGAGTATCAAATGAACAAGTAATAATAATAAACAAATGTAATGAGTAAGAGAGAGTGAGAGAAAATAGCAATTGCAAGCACAAGATATTTGTTTTGAGGTTTGAGCAATTTGCTTTACATCCCGGTCTTCATTGCAATGAAGAATTTCCACTATCCTCACTAAAGACTCAACAATAATGGATCAACATAAGACCTGAAGTCTCAACTCTAACCTCCAATCCTCTACCCACGATGAGAGCATAAAAAAAATGAAGATTACAATTACTTGGAGACCACAAGGGTCATACACTCTCTCAATAATAACTTCCTATAGTATAGAGTGGAGATTTGAGACTCAAGAACTTTGTGAGAGAAAATCAATAAGAGATTTATTTTTGAAAGCTTAACATTTACAGAATCGATTGAATGAAAGCTCTTTGAAACTTGAAACTTGAAATTTTTCTTGAATTTTTCGCATAATTTTTCAGATTTTTCTTAGTTGAAAACTCTCTCAAATGACCCCTATAACTAACAATTAAAAGCTGATAAAACATCAATAAAATGATATACCCGTTTGAGAATGAGACAAATTATTTTAAATTGAAAAATGCCCATATAAAAGACATTTGTCTTTTCTAGACAGACTGATGGTCGACCGCACGGTCGATCGGCCCAAGCTATTTTAATAAACCGTTGGCTCCGGTCGACGGCCGAGGTAACAGAGCTCAGTATCTGAGCTCAGTTCTAATGGTCGATTGCACGGTCGACCAGCCAAAACGACCCCAAACTGAGCCAGTGTGTCGGTCGACTAGGCGGTGGAATTGCCACTGAACTCAGGGCTTGTGCATGTTTTGTGCATGCACGATCGACCGAGCGGTCGGACCGTTTAAAACACTAAAAAATTGGTCTGCACAAAGTAGATCGACAGGACAGTCGACCGACCAAGCCCCAAAAACACAAACTTATGTTTTTCAAAAGAATTTCTAAAACTTTGATAATTTTATAAAATAATATGTAAATATTTTGAGTAAGATTACACGATGAAACATATTTAAACATATATAGGTAGAAATTGATTAAAAAAAATTTGGCTATCAAAAACTAATTTAAGAAAACTTGTTTTGAAAAATCTTATTGTGTGCGTGGACTTCGAGCTTCAATCTAATACTCTAAACTTTAAACATATTAAATTTTTACAAGAATTTAAGATAGCTTCAAGTATTCTTCAAGAGAGCTTGTCTAAAAATCCATGTTTGACTTTCTGAGCTCGGGTCCCATGCTAAATCAACTTGAGTACTTCAGTACCTCCTTTCAGAGGAAGAGTGAAGCGAAACCTTAACTCTTGAAACTTGTAAAATAAAAAACACTTGAATTTGATTTGTACGTCATAACGCGTGAGCTTTGGAGTCATCAAAACAAACAGTGATTGTATCGTTTGGCCAACAGATATCAGAGAATTTATGAATTATTTGGATTGAGTAGTGTAACCCGGTGATTAGAAAACTAAGACCGTTACAAATAGTATATCTTAAAATTTAATATGCTCGCTTTTTACGTTGTGAGATTTACCTAACAATGACAGGTACAATGTAGTCAGTTGCATGCATGTATCTTTGTGTTCTAATTTATAAGTACATGTTGTACTTTAAATTTTTATTTTAATGTTAGTAATACTTTCCTTCAACACGAAATCAATGGTTTGAAGAACTATTTGGTTTCATGAAAAGAAAATGAGAAAAGCTGGTTGTGGAACCAACATCAAGTGAGATTTGGTATGAATATAATGTAGCAAAATAAAACTAATGTTAAAACAAAAATGTAGAAAAAACTTAAACCGTAAGTTTACATCATAGTCCTCATATGGGAGAAAGAAATCTCACTGTCGCCTTGAAATCACCTAAAGGGGGTAAATAGGTGATATGCTAATCAATGCGGAATTAAAAACTTAACTATCGTCAAATACAATAATAAAAACAATACATATAAATAATGAACTAATAATCAAGAAATGAAGTCGTATATCCCGTGAGGGCTCTGAACTTCTCCTCAAGATTCTTCTTATATAAGAGTTGAGGCGCTCAATTGCTTTCTTGATTGAGTGCAAATGATTAAACAGTTCAAGAAATAACAAAAATGATGGAGGAAGAAGTATAACAATTAGGCACAATCAATATCAAGCATGTAATAATAATCACAAGTATAATAAGCATGCCAAATAAATAAAGAAGAGTGAGATGAGACAGAGAATAACAATCACAAACACGAGAGATTTGTTTCGAGGTTCGAATAACTTGTTCTATGTACTCGCCTTCACCGCAATGAAGGATTTTTCATTATAACTGTTCCTGTGAGATCACTCGGTGCTGCCACACACATACAAGTTTCCTCACTCGTTTCTATAAGAACACAATGCACGAAACCCGCAAGTTCGCTCGAGGCTGCAACCTCTAATCACTCAATACAAAGAAATGAACTAGTGATCAGACCCATGAGCACAAACAGAACTCTCTCACAAATAAGGATCCTATAGGGTGTAGATATAAAATGATGGCTCAAGCTTGTGTAAGAAAACTAAAGAATATTGTAAGTTAAAAGGTAAAGAAAACTTTCGTAAAACTGATACACAAATATTGAAAAGAATAGCTCTTTAGAAACTTGATAAATTTTGCAAATCTAATTATAAAACACGCTCTAATCACTCTTATTTATAGAAGAAGGTTAGAGACTATTATTCAGCAAACACAAACAATTAAAACATGTTAAAATCATGAAATAACTGTTGAATATGAATCTGAACTGATTTAGAGAAGAAAATAGCCTCTGACAGGTAAAACATGCAAGTTGACTGCCTAGTTGTCGACAGGCATGGTTCCAATGGTCATTTTTTTCAAAAAATGTACAAGTATTGTTGACATTTAAGGTTGGTAATCGACCGACTGAGACAACCTTAGTCTCTGTTGAGTCAAGTAACGCCAGCTACCCTTGGCTGTTAATAGATTGAGCTCAAACTCAGTCTCTCGTGAACTCTCTGTCAGCAACTATGAGTGGTTATCGACAGCTGAGTTGCACTCAACCTTATGCACATGTATCAGCGGTCGACAATAAATTTTCAGCTGTCGACTATCCTAGTACATGGACATTATTTTTGAAAACCTTATAAAAATCAAAATAAGTTCCTATAAGTTCTAAAAAATAAGTTCATGTAAATACTTTTGAGCCCTAATATATATGATTAAAAATCAAAATATATTTCAAACATTTTGAACATTTTTTTTTATAATTTCAAAAATCATTTTGAAATAATAAAATTAAACTTTAAACACAAATTTATTTTCAATAAAACTCAATAAACCATTGTTAAATACTTGTGTGTGTGAGCTTGAGTAATCAAATCTAATTTAAACTATACAAAACTTCTAAACACTTACAAACTCTTTTACAAATTTCAAGTCTTCTTCTTGATCTTGATCTTTTTCTTCATCTTAGCTTGATCCCAATACTTGATTCCTTTGAGTTTGACTCCTTGAGTACTTGAATATCTTTATGCTTGATCTTTTGGACCAACACTTGTTAGCTTCAAAACTTGATTTTGAGTTTCTTTTGAAGCTAAACAAACTTACTAGATCTTGCTTAAATCTATCACTTCAGTGTCACATGTCATTAGTACTAATTATATGAGTTAATCATCATCAAAAATAGAGTGATGAGCGTTTGGACCAGCACGCCTAGCACACACGAATCGCCACGATCACCTATCCCCATGAGCTGTTGTGTACATGCTACCATGCCTTACAAATTTAATTAAAAATCCCTCTGGCTCACAAGAGATAGGGAGATTCTAATTCAACAAATTTCATAAAGAATAATGTGTTTTGCACTGGAGCCATTACTATTGGTAAGAAAACGAATAAGTAGGAATTGATGTTTGAATTTTTTTCTTTTGAATCTTATTTATAGTAATCATAGTTGTTAAAGCGAAACACTGAAAGACAAATACACAATAATAATCCGAAATTACAGCTGCGTTTACTCTGTAATATGAATGAATTTTTGATTGTGCATTAGAGAAAGAAAGTTTGGAAAATGGGTTGAATGTCTCTCTTCTGCTTTTTGAGTGAGGAAAATGGGTGGATTTTCTTTCTCTTCTGCTTTTTAACCTTTTAATGATTAAAATTTCAATATGCATTTTTAAACATTTCAATTTTTATATTAAATAATGATAATTGCGTATTTTGTTTGGACTTCAATTTGACTTAAGAGAATAATATATATACTGAACTCGTGTATTGCATACAAATTTTTTTATGATAGGACCCCACATTTTACTCTCTTTAGATCCATTTGCATCTAAAATGTGTATTTTCGAGTAGCATGATCGTTAAAAATTAAGGGTACATTGTGGAAAATACCTTTGTACTATCAGGGATATTGCACAAAACCTTCCTGTGGACTATAGAAAAATTGCATATTAACCCCTTAGGCTGTAACCTATTAACTTTTTCATTCAAAATACGTGTAGAACACAGGACCCATTCAATCCCTCTAATTACTTTAGTAACTTGTTTTTTTTAAGATTAAATAAATATCTCAATTTCTCTTCAATTTTTCTAATTGTCTTCTTTTTAAGAAAATCTTAAGTGGTAGAGAAGATGACGAGATTGTTGTGTTGATGATGATGGTGGTGAAAATGTGGATGAGGTAAAAGAGGAGGAAAATAGGTTTCAGACAAAGTTAGGGTTCACATTAGGAGGACATTTCTGATTGGGAGGTGGGTGATGATGAAGATGGAGTAGGTGATGGTAATGGCGGGTCTGAAAATGAGGAAGAGGGGGACTTTAGAATGAGATAGTGTAAGAGTAGCAGTAGGTGATGATGGTCATGAGTTGAGAAGAGAAGGAGAATGAGGTGGTGGTAGATTTGAAGAGAGGAGATGGTGATGATGGTAGGGTGTAATGGGTTGAAAAGAAGAAGAAAGGGGAGACAAAGGAGGAGATGGTGATAGGTTCAAGGAGGAGGAGAAAACGTCGTAAAAGATGGAGGCAATGGTGATGGAGGAGGAGATGGAGAATTTGAGAAGAGGAATGGTGACGGTGGTGGTGGTATTGCGAAATTGATATACTCTATACCAATTGTTATGACTCCCAGACTCGACGTTAGCGAAACTTGACAATATGAGCAATACTTGCAAAAAAAAAGTTGATGTAAAGCAAACTAGTAATACCAAAGACAAAAGAGTTATATAGAAAGAACATAAGAATTTAACGTGGTTCGGCCCAAACTTGGCCTACGTCCACTGAGAGAGAGAACTTGAGAGAGCTTTATTAATAGACTTGGTACAAAGAGATCTAACCTTTCTCTTAATTTAACAACAGTATTCACCTTCCATTTGAATCTAGCCCAGATTATAAGAGTATAATCTTTTCTTTATGCACCTTCACTTACTCCTTCTTTCTTGGCTTCCTCTGGTCTCCTTTACTTGAGATTCTCTGTTATAGAAATTTCTTGAGACTTATTTTGTTTAGGCAATTACAGTGCCTAGTTACAACCTTTATTATAGATTTACAATACACTCCAATTTAGACTATGAGATGATCTTAGCCTTTAGATGGTTGAAGAATCTTAAAACAATGAAATCACTAGAGGGGGGGTTGAATAGGTGATGAGCTAATCTAATGGTCAATTAATGCGGAATTAAAACTTATTAAAGCATATTAAAACTTCTTAAACTAAACACCAAGTATAACATAAGAGTGTAGCTGGATTCCCGTGAAGGGTTCTGGACTAACTCCTCAAGATTTCTCTAAATAAGAATTGAGGTTCCGCGTTGGTCTCTTGGTTGAATACAAGTGTTATCAAACAATCCCTAAGCATATAACAATTAAGCACACAATATATCAAGCATATAAAGATAAAGACATATTAGCATGCAAGATATAAAGACAAGTATAGATAGAGAGAGCAATCGCAAACACGGGAGATTTGTTCGTGTTCGAGCACACTTGCTCTACGTCCCCGCCTTCAACACTTGAAGGATTTCCACTAAAACCAATCCCACCAGATCACTCGTGCCGCAACACCTACAAGGAGTTCCCACTAAGCTCTTGGACTCTCTAGTCCCTTCACTCGTTCCCGCAAGACACACCGCAAGCCCACTAGCTCACTGAGGCCGTCACCTCAAACAAGAGTTCACACACGAACTCGAAAACGCGAACTCGCAAGTCTGCCTCCTCAAAGTACAAGAAAGAACTCTTGGTGATCTAAACACTTTGATCACTAATAAACACTCTCACAATAACACTCCTATAGGATGAATATGTCAATGCATAGCTCAAGTGTTTGTGAGAAAAACGGATAGAAATTATGATAGAAAAACACAAGAATCACTTTTCAAACACTCTGATAAACACTCTTTTGATTTGGAAATGTTAGGCTCTAATACAAGTGGAGATAAACACCTAATGAGTGAAAAAACTAGCTCAAAACCCCTTCAAAATCTTGTGTAAACAGCTCTCAAAATGGGTTTATATAGGCCCCAAGAGAACATGTCCGTTGGCAGCTGACTAGGCCCAGATAGCCTTCCGGTCGACCGGCCAATGGTCAAAAAAGTGACCGTTGAACCTTCCAGTCGACCGCTAGGTCGACTGTGGCCCTGAACCAGAGAACAACGGTTCTCTAGCCGGTCGACCGCCCGGTCGACCGGGGCAACCCAAGAGTGGGTTGCCTTCAGTCGGTCGACCGCTCGGTCGGACGACCGGCCAACTGGTATGGCCTTGTGCACGTTTTTGTGCACATCCAGTCGACCGCTTCCGGTCGACCAGCTCCTGGTCCGGTCAACCGGTCAGTCGACCGCCAG
>JAVJIF010002755.1:0-119330 GCA_038442645.1 Agave tequilana
AGACCCATGAGATGGAAAGCAAAGCAAGTGAAGAGATGGCTCCTCCCAAGAAGAAAGCAATTGCCTTCGAGAGCTCTTCCCCTACTCCGACGAAGACGATGAGGACGAGGATGATGACGACTTTCACTTCTTATAAAGAACGTTCGGAGAATGTACAACAAGGCAAAGTTCCAAAATAGAAGGAGATGACAAGGTAAAAAAGAGAGAAATTATTTGCTTCAATTGTCGAAGCCGGGTCACATTGTTGCGGAATGTCGAAAAATAAAGGCAAACCCTCCACCTCCAAGAAGCCATACAAAAAGAAAGCTTTAAAAGCTACTTGAGATTCAGAGAGTGAATCTGATGAGAAGTTGACACCCGCCAATAGTGCTTTATGGCAAATAAAAGCACAAGCAAGGTAACTCCCGATACATCTATTGAAGATTGTGAACTATCTATATGAATTAGGAGAAGCTTTTAAAGAACTATCTCATAACTATAATTTTCTCAAAAAGAAATACTTAAAAATGAAAAGGGATAATGAATCACTTAACCACAAAGTTTTCATTCTCACAAAAGAAAAATATGAATTGTTTTCAACTCTACTTCTACTCAAAAGGATTTTGATGACGATAAATTTCTTGCAAAGGTAAATTTTCACCAATTGATGAAAATGAGATTTTCATGCTAAAGAAGAAATTGATTCATTGGAGTAGTTTTGAAGAAATGTGAATTTGATAAAACTAGACTAGAGGCTATGTTTCCTAGGAAACATGTCCCAAGGAAACAATCACATGCTACTCACCTCATGTTCATAAATCATTACCTTTATATCATGCTAAGCACCCTAAACATGACCACACTACTCCACACACTCATCATGCATTTATGTTTGCTAAAGTTTATGCATGCACATATTGTGGCTGTAAGGGTCATTTGGTTAAATTTTACTATGATAGGATTAATGTATCGCATAATCATATTTGGTTTCGGAATACTAACATTCAAGGACCCAAGAAAGTTTGGGTACCAAAGTCAACAAATTTGTTAAATGATGTAGGTATATTCCAAGCCCAACGACGTAAGGAGCGGTGGGTATCTTGATAGTGTTGCTCAAGGCATATAACTTGGGATATCAACAACTTTGCAACCCTTTCAAGATACCATGAAGGTGGTACCGTCACCTTCAGAGATGACGCCAAAAGAAAAATCATTAGTATTGATAATGTTAAACTTGGTACATCTCCTTTAATAGAAAATGTTATTTTAGTTGATGGCCTCAAGTATAATCTCTTGAGTGTTAGTCAACTTTGTGATAAAGGTTTTAATATTGTTTTAATGACCTAGCATGTTATTTATTGATAAACAATCCAATGCATGTATATTTTTTAGATTCGTGAAAATAATGTATACATGATTGACATGTCTAAAATGCTATGCAATGCTACTTGTTTGAATGCCTTCGATGATGACTCTTGGTTGTGGCATAGGAATTAGGCCACATTTGTTTTGACCATCTATCTAGATTAAACAACAAGGAAATGGTGAAAGGTATTCCTTGAAATTTGAAAAGGACTGCATTTGCGATGCGTGCCAACTTGAGAAACAAACCAAGTCCTCTTTCAAATCAATCAAGGATATCATGACATCACGACCTTTGGAGTTGATCCATATGGATTTGTTTGGTCCTACAAAAACCAAAGGTCTAAATGAGAATCGTTTTGCTTTAGTTTTAGTTGATGATTTCTCTTTTACTTGGGTTTTCTTTTTAGAACATAAAAATCAAGCCTTTTCACATTTTCAAGCATTTAAGAAAAGAGTTAAAAAGAAAAAAGATTCTTCGATTTTAAGAATAAGAAGTTAATAGAGGTGGTGAATTCAATAACCACCCCTTTATCACTTTTTGTGAAGAACATGGAATTAAGTATGAACTATCTTATCCTAGAACTCCACAACAAAAATGGAGTCGTTAAGAGGAAATATCGTACATTACAAGAGATAGCTAGGACAGTGATAAATGAGTTCTGTCTCCCTCAATACCTATGGGCCGAGGCCGTAAACACATCTTGCTACATATCAAATAGGATTTTCTTATGCAAAAATACTTCTAAAACATCTTTTGAGATTTATTATTCAAGAAAACCAAATGTTTCATACTTTAAAGTTTTTAGTTGTAAATATTTTGTTTTGAATACTAAAAGATAATTTAGGTAAATTTGATGCAAAATCATATGAAGCAATTTTTGTTGGTTACTCTAACACTAGTAAGCTTTAGAGTCTTTAATAAATCATCTTTGACTACTGAAGAATCTATACATGTAAAGTTTGAGGAATCTAATGTGTTTGTTTAGAATGTTGTAGAAATAGATTCTCTAAATGAAGACATAGAGAAAATTACCTTGAAGGATACACCTACTCTTGAAGACGTGCCTAAAGTTGATGAGGAAAGTGAAGTTCAAGAAGTGGAAGTGGAACCATCACAACCACTTCCAAAGGATTGGAGATTCACTCCACATCATCCCAAGAATCTTATTATAGGTGAAGTATCAAAAGGGTAACTACTCGTTCTAAACTTCATGATCTTTATGGGCACTATGCACTTATTTCTCATTTTGAACCAAAGAATATCCTCGAAGCCGAGGGCGACTCATATTGGTTGCTAGCCATGCAAGAGGAACTCAATCAATTCGAGCGCAACCAATTTGGCATCTTGTTCCTAGGCCCCACGATAGACCAACAATTGTACTAAGTGGATCTTTAAGAACAAATTGGATGAGTCGGGTAATGTTGTTAGGAATAAAGCTAGGTTAGTGGCCCAAGGTTACACTCAAGTCGAGGTATCGATTTTGAGGAAACTTGTGCATCCATAGCACGGCTTGAAGCCATACGGATGACACTTGCATTTGCTTCATATAAAGATTTAAACTTTTTAAATGGATGTAAAAAGTGCTTTCTTAAATGGATTTATTGAAGAGGAGGTGTATGTTGAACAACCCCCCGGTTTTGTTAATCCTACACATCCGATTTTATTTTCAAACTAGACAAAACTCTTTATGGTTTAAACAAGCCCCTAGGGCTTGTATGAAAGACTTTCTTCATTTCTTATTTCAAATGATTTTACTAAAAGAAAAATAGATACTTCTTTGTTACCAGACATGTTGAAAATGATATACTTATAGTTCAAATATATATTGATGACATCATATTTAGTTCTACTAATGAAAATCTTTGCAAAGCTTTTGAATCATGCATGAAGGAGGAATTTGAGATGTCTGTGATGGGCGAGCTTAACTACTTCCTTAGTCTCCAAATCAAGTAAAGGAAGGATGAGATTTTCATCAATCAAGCCAAGTATACGAAGGAACTTATCAAGAAATTTGGGCTTGAAGGAGCTAAGACTAGCAAAACTCCCATGGCTACTACCACAAAGCTTGATAAGGATGAACAAGCCATAAATGTAGACATAAACTCTATCGTAGCCTGATTGATAGTTTGTTGTATTTAACGGTTAGTAGGCCAGACATTATGTTTTGTTTATGTCTTTGTGCTCGATTTCAATCGTGTCCTAAAGAGTCCCATTTGATTGCGGTAAAACGCATTATTAGATACCTTAAGGGCACAATTGAAATGGGTTTGTGGTATTCGAAAACCGACAATTTTCAATGACGAGTTTTTTGGATGCCGACTATGCGGGTTTGTAGAGTGGATAGAAGAGTATAAGTAGAACATGTCAATTTCTCGGTAATTGTCTTGTTTCATGGTCTTCCAGGAAATAAAATTCGGTAGCCCTCTCAACCGTCAAGGCGGAGTATGTTGCGGTGGGGGCATATTTTGCACAAGTCCTTTAGATGAAACATACTCTCCTTGAGTATGATTTGCATTATGATCATATTAAAATATTTTGTGATAATACTAGTACTATTCATATGACTAAAAATGCAAATCAACATAGTAAGACTAAGCACATTGACATTCGTTATCACTTTCTTAGAGATCATTTGAGAAAGGTGATATTGAAATTGATTATGTTTCTACCAATTTCAACTTGCCGATATTTTTACAAAACCACTAGACTAATATATTTTCTTTCATTGTAGTGAATTGAATGTTTGTGTTATGGATTCATGAAATTTTCTTTCATTTTTTTTTACCCTTTTTGATGTATGACAAAAGGGGGAGAAAAGTTAGTTTAAAGTTTTGAGTTATTGTTTTTGATGTTTTCTTTCTCATACTATTCATTCATGTGTATAGTTTTCTTTTTCATACTATTCTTTCATATGTATAGCCATTCATATATATAGCATGATTTTAGGGAGCCTCCAAGCTCTTTTCCTATTTTTTTGATAAATAACTCATTAGTTTTGTCATCATCAAAAAAGGGAGATTATTGGCCCAAGGTTACAATCATCCCGTTTTTTGTTTTTGATGATTACAAAACATATATAGTTATTTGTACTAATCATATTTTAGTGTTTAAGTGTGTTTCAGGGTTCTAAGGATTCAAGATCTTTTCTTCCCTAAAGGAAGGTACTTTTGACTCAAGTTGACTCAATTCGGGATCAAGGATTCAAGCTATTCAATAATGCATAAGGAGAAGCCCAAAATTGAAGATCCTGTAGTCACCTAAAATCATTGTAAGAATTATATGTTAAAGAGTAAGATTATGATAAGTTGGCTCAAGAAAACACACACATACTTTTTCACTTTTAAAAAATACAAGTTTTGTTTTAGTTAGTTGGCTTAGATACATATTTTGATTGATATACATGTCTCAAAATATTTCATATTTTTACATCTAGTTTAAAACATGTATTTCATTCTCTATAACATGTTACTTAACCTTCAGACCATTTAAAAATATTTCCAAAATTCTTCAAAGTTCAAAAATATTTCCAAAATAAATCTGTTTCAGGCCTAACGGTCGACCGGAACGGTCGACCGGATCTATTTCAGGCCAGATTGGTCGACCGGACCGATCGACCGGGCCTTGTGGCCTTAGCGTGTATGTCTGTACACGTCTGCCGGTCGACTAGGCCAGTCGACCGACAGAGCTTGCGGTCGACCGACCTTCGACCGACTGCAAGACCCTTAGTCTCAGGTTTGTCGTCGACACCCCGCCCGGTCGACGCCGCAGCTCAAATAATTTGTTTTTTTTAGTTGCGGTTGACCGACCGACCGACCGAGTCCAACGGCTCTTTTGCCATATAGACTGCCGGTTGACCGGCCTGGTCGACCGCCAGCCACCAGCAGCCCCTAACGGCTATTTTTCTTGAATCTGTTTTCTGTTTTGATTTTGATGTCTCTTTCAGCTATCTCTGATTTTCTGTAGGATCACCTAGAGGGGGGTGAATAGGTGATGGCTAATCTAATGGTCACTTAATGCCAAATAATGCGGAAGTAAAACTATTATGACCTAAACAAACTATTTAAACTAAACACCATATATAACACAAGAGTGTAGCCGAATTTCCCGTGAAGGGCTCTGGACTAACTCCTCTAGATTCCCCTAGATAAGGGTTGAGGTGCCGCGTTGGCTCTCTTGGTTGAATACAAGTGTTAGCAAACAAACCCAAGCAAGTATAACAATGAAGCACACAAGTATATCAAGCATATAAGTATAATGACAATAATAGCATGTAAGATACAAACAAGAGACAAAGAGAGAGAGAGAGAGTAAGCAATCGCAAACACAAGGGATTTGTTTCGAGTTCGAGCACACTTGCTCTACATCCCCGCCTTCGATACACGAAGGATTTCAACTATGATCGATCCCAATGGATCACTCCTCGGTGCCGCAACACCTACAAGCTCTCGGACTCTCTAGCCCGTACACACCGCAAGCCTCACAAGCTCGCCGAGGCCGCACCTCAAACCAAGAGTTCACACACGAACTCTAAACAACCGCGAACGCACTCGTCCGCCTCCTCAAGAAACAAGAAAAGATCTCTTGGTGATCTAAACACTTTGATCACCAATAAACACTCTCACTACAACACTCCTATAGAATGAATAATCAATGGATAGCTCAAGTGTTTGTGTGAGAAAACAAGGATGAAATTGTGGAGGAAAACTCAAAGAATCACTTTTAACACTCTTGATAAACTCTCCTTTTAATTGGAAGTATTGGCTCTAAATTTTGTGGAGAAAAACCTCTTAATAGAGTAGGAAAAACTGGCACAAAAACTCTCTAAAAATCTTAATCAAAACAGCCCCCAAATGCCCCATTTTATAGAGTCTGGAAAACTAGCCGTTGGGGTCTGTCGGACGACCGCCCGGTCGTCCGGCCAACGGTCATATTTCAGACCGTTGTGCCATCGGTCGACCGGTCGGTCGACCGAGCCAGGATACAGAGAGCAAGTCTCTCTATACGGTCGACCGCTTGGTCGGCCGGGGCCTTTCCAGAGAGCAGAGCTCTCTAGACGGTCGACCGGGTCGGTCGGCCGGCCCTCCTGCCAGAACTGGCGTGCACGTCTGTGCACGTCGATCGACCCCGGTCGACCGGCTGAAGGCAGTATAGAAAAGTAAAGAGATTTAAAACTTGGTCTTTTTGATTGAAATAAAATCCCATAAAATCATGATAAATCTACAAAAATAGTTTTACCAATATACTTTGATAAACAAACATGCTTGCACAAAATCAAGGCATGTTACAAAAATTTGGACTATTTTTGTAAGTTGAAAATATTGGCTCAAATGAAAACTGTATTTTTCCAAACTTGATCTATCCAAAACTTGTTTTTCCAAAACTTCACCAAATACAAAAACAAGATATTTAAACTTATTTGAAGCATAGAGTGTATGGATATGATCCACTACACAAACATGGTGAAATATCTATGTTTTTGACATTAAGCACTAAATAAGGTTTTGGTTAAAACATGTATATAAGAAGTACCAAAAATCAAAACTATATTTTCTAAAATAAAAATTCTTTTGTAAAAATAAAACTATCAAGAGTGTGTGTGTGTATGTACTTAAGCAATCCACCAACTACTCTATCCTTTACATTTTAACTAAAACAAAATCTTACTAAAACAAACCTAGACACAAGTCTTCATCTTCTTGAAGTCTTCACTTGAAGCCTCTCATCTTCTTGACTTGGTCCAAACACGATCCAATGGCTCTTGGATTAAACCGTGCTAGCTCCAAAACTTGACTTTAAATCCTTTGTTGAAGCTATGCACCTACTAAGATCTTGATCATAAATCTGTCACTAATTAAATACAAGATCATTAGTACTATAACTACATGAGTTGATCATCATCAAAACTAGAGTGATGGGCTTTCGGGCCAACAATCTCCCCTTTTTGATGATGACAAAACTCATGAAGTTATATATGCATGGATTAAAGTAAAGCTCTAAAGAAGCTCCCCCTTAACTCATGCATCACAAACAAATAATAAATACGTAATGAATGTACATAAACATGTATGCAAATGTATGGAGATAAAACAAAATCACAAAATCTTTTTCTCCTATTTGTAAGACAAAACATATATGCATAAACATAAATTCTTTTATAAAAACATGCATATATACCAAATACCTCTCCCCCTTTTGTCAATCATCAACAAAGGGGTTAAAGTAAAAACAAAATCAAATAAAATTTTCTCCCCCTTTTTGTCCGAAACAAGGAACCAATGAAGGGGTAAACATAAATCAATTAATAAAAGATTATATGCGATATACATTCATGAAGAGGAAGACGTTAAGTTAGCTTCCCTACACATATGCATTACATGAAGAAGGGATGACAAGCCCCAATTCACATAACACATTATGTAATGTATAAGAGGAGATGTGAAGCTCCCCCTACACACGTGTACCACATAAAAAGAGTTGTCAAGCTCCTCAATATACAATACACTCAACATGAATATATATGTAGAAGAGATGTTAAGCTCTCCTTGCATATAGGCAATACAAATCAAAAAAAATTTTGAATTTTTCTCCTAAAAAAATTTTTTGAATTTTCTCAATAAAACAAATCTTTAGAATTTTTCTTAAATTTTTTTTTCTTATCATAAACAACTTTGTGCTTTAAACATGTAAAACAATTTTTAACTCAAGCACAATTAACTCATATATATGTATGAAAAATGAGTATACCAAATGAAATTGATACATACATATATAAGAAAACAAATATGAGTATATACAAAAATAGAGTCAAATTGATACCAATTGAAACGATTCAATGATACCATTGAAACAATAATAGGACCATGTGTATATCTCATAAAACATTGAAGAATAAATAACTAGTTAAATTAATTTTTGAAAAACTAGTTAAAGATCCTTCAAAAACATGAAACCAAATCATATGTATTTCATGAATCATACCAATTACACAAAAGATGACACTCAAAATCGATTAAGCTCATAAAAGTGTTCATGAATCAAAGTCATGACAAAACAAATGAAGTATGTGTAGGCTATCAAAAAATTACTACGGACAAAGCCTCAGACGCGAATCTCCCAGATGCAGACCCCGCGTTCCAGCCTCTGACGCGGAGGTCGCGTTCCAATGCCAGATGCGGACCCTGCGTTCCAGCCTCTGACGCGGAAGTCGCCAGACGCAGACCTCGTGTTCCAATGTTAGACGCGGAGGTCGCGTTCCAATGCCAAACGCGGACCCGCGTTTCAGCCTCTGACGCGGAGGTCGCCAGACACGGACCTCGCGTCCTTTGTCAGACGCGAAGGTCGTAAGACGCGGAGGTCGCGTTTCAACTCAAACGCGTGCCTGAGCAGCTCCGCGTTCTAACACAGACGCGAGCCTGTGAGCTCCGCGTCTCAACATCAGAGTAAGGTCCGCGTCCAACGCGAGACCCGCATTTTTGCTATAACTGAGCCACTAACTTGGTCAGTTACACCCCATTTTCTCTCCACATAATGTGGAATAACTTCCTATTATGGAGAGATTTAAGGAGTTGGTTACACTCCTCCCATTATGGAGAGTTTTAAAGGGCAGTTATATTCCAATTTTCTCTCCACATAATGGGGAATAACGTCCCATTATGGAGAGATTTAAGGAGTTGGTTACACCCTAATTCCTCTATAAATAGCTATGAATAGCTAAGGACCCCGGGAGGGGGGACCTCTTCTAAGAGAGGAGCTCTGAAGAGGGTTGGAAGGAGACCTCTCTAAAGGACCCCAGGGGGAGGGGACCTCTTCTAAAAGGCTAAGGAGGAGAGTCCTGATGGAGGAATCCAAGAAGCCATGGGCAGAGGGGGAGAGCTACCTCTCCAGAGTTCGGCCTCGAAGCTCTTGTAGCCTGGGAAGAGTTCAACTCTTTCTGTTAACTTGCTGAGTTCAAGTCTTTAAATCTCTTTGAGATTCTATTACCGATAGGAGCTGTGCTACTCCACCAATAGATCAAGCGGGAGGATCCACAAGAGAAGCTTGACGTTCGGCCGGTCAACGGAGAACAAGACTAACTCTCCACCGCCACGTGAAGAACCCAGCCTTAATAAAGAGGAGGATCAATCAAGAGATTCCCTCTCTTTTGTAATCTGATTGTATCCGTTATAATCTTCTATCCAATCAAAGAATTTTGCAATCGTGATTTTCCGACGCGTACAAGAGATGGCGACTCCGCTGGGAAAATATACTTTGTCGTTTTCAACCAACGAGAAAGTGGTGGCGCAAGCCGACGTCAAGATGCTTGGATTCACAGTCGAATCGCTTGTGATCGAATTCGACTAAGAGAAGTTGAACTCCCCCTAAGCTTCGGGAGTCTCCCGTGGAGACAACGTGGTCAGCCCCAACGTCTCTTCAGAGACCCGCACCATGACCCACGGTTAAGATGGCAATAGAGACCAATCTCCCCTCCATCCTTTTATCAAGGCACTTCCAGTTCCGGATGCCGGGGTTCTCAACAACCTCTGCGACTCAATCGGAATGCCGAGAGACGGAGAAGGCGTTGCACTCATCGTCAGCAGACAGGAGTGGTTGCAACAGCATATGTGGCCCGCATCAATGTCTCCTATAAGACCCGCGAAGCCAATGATGATGAAGGCAAATCTCGCAACAAAACTCCTCTCAAGGCTCAGCAAATTCAATTTGCAGGGGGTTCGCATCAACTCCTGCGAGCCAAACGGATTGCTGATCGTCGACAAAGACGCCAAGTGCACCATCAGCAAATAGAGCTCGCTTTCACCCCCGCGTTTTGGCACCAAACGCGAAGTTCGCGTTCAGCCCTAAGAGGTCATGTTCAAATATGAACTGAAAAGCTCTCATCTCATGGGTTCGAATGCCATTGCAAGCAGTTCATCTCGGCGGTGCTCTTTGATTGTCACTGTAACTTTCAGATGACTGAGCCGTCAGTTTTTAGCCTGTAAGGCTTCAAGCTCAAACTCCTCCAAGAGACGCAGACCTCGCGTTCCAATGTCAGACGCGAAGGTCGCCAAACGCGGACCTCGCGTCCTTTCTCAGCCAAACGCGGGGGTCGCCAGACGCAGACCTCGCTTTCCAATGTCAGACGCGGAGATCGCCAGACGCAAACCTCGCGTCCTTTCTCAGTCAAACACGAAAGTCGCCAGATGAGGACCTCACGTCCTTTCTTCGATGTGGAAACACGAGCCTGAGTAGAAGGTTTGCTAAAAATCTTGAGGGACTTTGTCCCATCCTCTCCTCCAAAATCTCCTACTAATTCTCATCCACAGAATGGTAGGGCCAGAAAAATACTTGTGTTCATCTCTCTAATGAAAGGAACTGGGATTTGTCATGTTAATAATAAACCTCTGACAAACCAGATTTTTCAATCCCCAGTAGATTCTGTCAAGTTAATACTACACCTCTGACATTCCAAACTTCACTTGTCAATTCTCATCAATAGAATGACAAGTCCTCAAAATTGCTCATATCGCAAATCAATAATTGTCAAGTTAACACTACACCTCTGACATCCCACACTCCACTTGTCAATTCTCATCAATAAAATGACAAGTCCTCAAAATTGCTCATATCGCAAACTAACTACTGTCATGTTAACATTACACCTCTGACAAACTACTGCTATGTTGCTGCCAAGTTCAATATTAAACCTCTGACAGTCACTTTTCCTCAGGCTTCCATATCGAAGCTGAGATGAGCGATGCTAAGTTTAACACCACACCTCTAGCATCCAGTTCATTGTTAAGTTCAACACTACACCTATGTCAATGACTTTTCCTCAGGCTTCCATATCGAAGCTGAGACGAGCGATGCTAAGTTTAACATCACACCTTTAGCATCCAATTCATTGTTAAGTTCAACAATACACCTACGACAATGACTTTCCCTCGAACTTCCGTATCGGAGTCGATATGACCAATGCTAAGTTTAATATCACACCTCTAGCATTACCTCCACTGTCAAGTTTAACACCACCTATGACAGTGATATCTTCAGTCTCCCCAATGAAACTGAAGTTCTTATGGAGCTAAGTTAACAGTACACCTCTAGCTCACGTCCTTGTCAAGTTAATATCACACCTCTGACAAGATTCAATTTGATCCGTTAAGTTAATATAACACCTCTGACGGTAAAGAAATATTTAGATCCCCAATGGGTCTAGTCTTACTTGTCATTCTCTTCAATAGAATGACAGGTCCACTTAAATTGCTTAAATCGCAAAATCCCATTACTGTTATGTTAAACATTACACCTCTAACAGTAAATCTTTATTTGTTAAGGAAATCAATATTTGTCATGTTAACAGTTACCTCTGACAACTCATTCCTTAAAATTCCCTCCAAAATTTCTTACTAATTCCCATCCATGGAATGGTAGGACCAAAAAAAAGCTTGTGACTATTTCCCCAGTAAAATAATCACAGATCAAACATGTCACGTTAACATTATACCTCTGGCATATTCACTGTTAAGTTAGCATTAAATCTCTAACAGTGATTTCCTTCAATTTTCTCAGTGAAATACAAATCGAACCTGTCATGTTAATATCACACCTCTGATAGTAAGACTTTGATGTATCCCAGGGGGT
This sequence comes from Agave tequilana, assembly GCA_038442645.1. Lineage (NCBI taxonomy): Eukaryota > Viridiplantae > Streptophyta > Magnoliopsida > Asparagales > Asparagaceae > Agave > Agave tequilana. The sequence goes on from JAVJIF010002755.1 coordinate 11,963, forward strand.
AAAACTTCAACTTGTCAATTCTCCTCAATAGAATGACAAGTCCACTCAAAATATTGTTATGTTCAAAATCACACCTCTAACAGTAGACATATTCCGGTCAAGTTAACATCACACCTCTGACCAAACTTGCTCAAATCGTAAGACAAATCTCGGTCAAGTTAACATCACACCCTCTGACCAAAATTTCAACTTGTCAATCCTTTTCAATAGGATGGCGAGTCCACCAAAATGCGCAAATCGCAGAATATTCCAGTCACGTTTATATCACACCTCTGACCAATTTGCTCAAATTGCAAACCCAAACCCGTTACGTTAACATTACACCTCTGAAAGTAAAAATCTTCATGGATCTTCAACAAATCCAATCCCACTTGTCATTCTCCCCAATAGAATGACAGGTCCACTTAAGTTGCGTAGATCACAAAATCAACGCTGTTATGTTAATACCACCCTCTGACAGTAAACTTTCATTCCCAGCAGAGTTCTAGTCATGTTAACACTAAATCTCTGGCGATAAACTCTGGCATAATTTCTAGCGGATCAAACTCCACTTGTTATTCTCATCAATAGAATAGCAAGTCCACAAAACTTGTTCAAAATACAAGTCCAGATCTCACTGTTAAGTTAACACTACACCTCTGACAGTAACCTTCTCAAATTCTCCCAGTAGAGTTATTTAATTTGCTAAGTTAATATCACACCTCTGGCAATTAAAACTCTTTCAAAGAATTTTTTAGCATGACCTTTGTGTCTCAAGCACAGAGCCACGTCTCAACGAGCTTAAGAGTTACGTCTCAACAACAAGTAAAGGCTGCATCTCTACAACAATTGAGAGCCTCGTCTCTACAGCAATTGAGAAGCACGTCTCTACAACATTGAGAGTCGCCCGTCTCAATTTTGGTGAAGTTCGCATCTCCACTTGATCAGTGTGCCAGAACCGCGTCTCTTAACAGTACAAACCAATGCTCATAACAAGTGCTAGACTGAGTTTCTAAGACACTTGTGATGATCTTTCCTGGAGGCTTCAAGAAGTTCAACAATACACTCATGAAGTTCACCATCCAGACAGGATCGAGCTCAGGGCATCACAGAAGACTTCCTCGCAGAAGAATGCCAGTCCGATTACAGGAAGCCTAGATCCAATCAAAGTCCAAAGTATTTCAAAATCCGTCCCAGTCAACCGCGGAATATTGAAAACTTTGGGAGGGTTCTGTAGGCTATCAAAAAATTACTACGGATAAAGCAACAGACGCGAATCTCCCAGATGCAGACCCCACGTTCCAGCCTCTGACGCAGAGGTCGCGTTCCAATGCCAGATGCGGACCCTGCGTTCCAGCCTCTGACGCGGAAGTCGCCAGACGCAGACCTCGTGTTCCAATGTTAGACACGGAGGTCGCGTTCCAATGCCAAACACGGACCCCGCGTTTCAGCCTCTGACGCGGAGGTCGCCAGACGCGGACCTCGCGTCCTTTGTCAGACGCGGAGGTCGTCAGACGCGGAGGTCGCGTTTCAACTCAAACGCGAGCCTGAGCAGCTCCGCGTTCTAACACAGACGCGAGCCTGTGAGCTCCGCGTCTCAACATCAGAGTAAGGTCCGCGTCCAGCGCGAGACCCGCATTTTTGCTATAACTGAGCCACTAACTTGGTCAGTTACACCCCATTTTCTCTCCACATAATGTGGAATAACTTCCCATTATGGAGAGATTTAAGGAGTTGGTTACACTCCTCCCATTATGGAGAGTTTTAAAGGGGCAGTTATATTCCAATTTTCTTTCCACATAGTGGGGAATAACGTCCCATTATGGAGAGATTTAAGGAGTTGGTTACACCCCAATTCCTCTATAAATAGCTATGAATAGCTAAGGACCCCGGGAGGGGGGACCTCTTCTAAGAGAGGAGCTCTGAAGAGGGTTGGAAGGAGACCTCTCTAAAGGACCCCGGGGGGAGGGGACCTCTTCTAAAAGGGCTAAGGAGGAGAGTCCTGATGGAGGAATCCAAGAAGCCATGGGCAGAGGGGGAGAGCTACCTCGCCAGAGTTCGGCCTCGAAGCTCTTATAGCCTTGGGAGAGTTCAACTCTTTCTGTTAACTTGCTGAGTTCAAATTCTTTAAATCTCTTTGAGATTCTATTACCGATAGCTGTGCTACTCCACCAATAGATCTAGAGAGAGGATCCACAAAGAAGCTTGACGTTCGGTCGGTCAATGGAGAACAAGACTCACTCTCCACCGTCACGTGAAGAACCCAGCCTTAAATAAAGAGGAGGATCAATCAAGAGATTCCCTCTCTTTTGTAATCGGATTGTATCCATTGTAATCTTCTATCCAATCAAAAGAATTTTGCAATCGTGATTTTTCTGACGCGTACAAGAGATATCTCTTGTACGCACACGGAGAAGGTACGAGCTCGAAGTAAGATTTCCTTGAATCAAATTGAAAAATTACAACGGACTAGTATTCCGGTTACAAGAGAGGGAGGATGTTGAGTCTTGAATTCTCCCTTTGTTTAAGGCTGGGTTCTTCAAGTGGCGATGGAGAGTGAATCTTGTTCTCCGTTGACCGGGTGACCGTCTAGACCTTCGGGGATCTTCTCTTCGGCTGGTAGAAGGAGTAGCACAGCTCTGTCTACCAAACTCTCAAAGAGAAGGTAGGCAAAGAGCAACTTGTACGCAGCAAGCTTGCTGAAGAGTTGAGCTCTCTCTTGCTTCTCTCTCTGTCTGCCTGTGTGTAATCTGTTGTCTATCTCTTATTTCTTGTGTCGTGTCCCTCCATTCCTCATAGCGGCGGGGCTATTTATAGAGGTTTCAGGGGTGAATGTGCCCCCTAAAAATGCTCCACAATGAGGGGCTAACTTCCCCACTATGTGGGCGGTGACTGGCCCCATAACCAGGGCGGTTATAACCGAGACGTGGGACTTGGACCCTCGCGCCCTGAGGTTGAGACGCGGGTGTCGAGCCCTCGCGCCTTGAGGTTGAGACGCGGGTGTCGAGCCCACGCGCCTTGATGTTGGGACGCGGGTGTCGAGTCCTCGCGCCTTGATGTTAAGACGCGGGTGTTGAGCCCACGCGCCTTGAGGTTGAGACGTGGGTGTCGAGTCCTCGCGCCTTGATGTTGAGACGCAGGTGTTGAGCCCACGCGCCTTGATGTTGAGACGCGGGTGTTGAGTCCTCGCGCCTTGATGTTGAGACGCGGGTGTTGAGCCCACGCGCCTTGATGTTGAGACGCGGGTGTTGAGCCCACGCGCCTTGAGGTTGAGACGCGGGTGTCGAGTCCTCGCGCCTTGATGTTGAGACGCGGGTGTTAAGCCCACGCGCCTTGATGCTGAGACGCGGGTTTGAACTCTCACGCCTTGATGCTGAGACGCGTGTTTGGACCCTCACGCCTTGATGCTGAGACGCGGATGGCCATCATTAGTCCTGCGTCTAGAACCTGAAACTCTGCCTTTTTAATGGCTTGTCTTTTAATGATTTTTAGACAGCCTACAGAACCCCCTCCAAGGTTTTCGATATTCCACGGTTAACTGGGACGGATTTCGAAATACTTTGGACTCTAGCTGAGCTTACCCTTATGACTGGACTGTTAATGCTCCGGGTTGATCTTATCTGGAGTATGGTCTTCGTGAGTGTACTGTAGAACTCTTTGAAGCCATCAGAGTTGATCGAGTTGAGTGTTTAGATTCACAGTCTAAACCTCCCCGATTGCTTTAAGTCTGTCGTGGGTGCACTTTAAGCCAGGAGTGGACAGTCGTCTGCTTGTGCCAGTGTACTGTTGAACTGATTTGCAGAAGCAAAAACTGAACGCCAGTTCTTTTTGAAGAGCAGAGATAGTACTGCTTTAAAGAGACGCGACTTTCATGGGGTGCGTCTTTTGGAAATGAAAACGCGACTGATATTCTATTGGGCAGACGCGATGTTAGGCCGGATTGGAAGGACGCGAACTTCAGAGAGACGCATCCTTTTGAGTAAGGACGCGACTTTCTGGACGCGACTATGGCTGTGCTGACGGGACACGTCCATCGAAGTGGCGCGCCTGTTGGGTGCGAATCCGTGCCATGTCATGAGTGCACCGCCACTTGTTCTGGGGAACCGACGGGACATCTCTTTTTGGCGTGCGGACTTCCCGGTATATTAAATGAGTTGTCCACGCGTCAAGCGATGACTCGATGCCAACCAATCGAGCCACGCGCCGCGTATCTTTGCGAATCTTCGTGCCTATAAATGGCAACAGTCAGAGAGATATCTCTTTCGTCTCGAGCGCATCTGTTAGGGTTTTTTGAAAAAGGAGTCTTCTCTGTCTCTTTTCATTTCTTCATCGTCCATCATCGGATTCTTGATTAACGATGGCACCCAAGGCCAAGTGATTGGTAGTGAAAATGCATAATTGTCACCATATTTACTATCACATTTTCACATTTATTCATATAATGATGCACATTTATAAATATTTTGTTATTTAATGTGTGCAGGCCTTGAGTGTTAAATTAAATAAAGAATTAAAGCTTAATGAAGCCCAAAAGCCCAGATCCAAGTCCAAGTCCAAGCCCAAGTGCAAAAGTGCAATTACAAGAAGTCAAAGTGCAAATACAAGATGTAAATATTGCAAATACTACAAAGAGGGAAAGGATAGAATTCTATCCAATCCTAAATACCTGGTGGATGAGGATAAATACATGTGCAGGGATGAGATTTATTTTTTGAAGGGATTTGGATTAGAGTAACTTAATTTCTAAGTTATCTCGAAAATCTAAACTGAAGAGCCAGGATTCATCTTTCAGAAAGAAACGACCAGATGGACGGACCAGGAGAAGCCACGCGCCAAAGCGCGTGGCCAACAGATGACATAGAGCCGCAGAAACGCGGCCCAAGCCGCGTTTCCACTGCATTTCTGATGAGGCTGCCCAACTGCTTTCGTGTACGATTCTTATCTGGGACTCTATCACCTTCTGCACCTATAAATATCCCTGCAGGCACAGCAGAGAGGGCATCCAGAGATGATTAGGGTTTTCTTTTAGCCATTTTTCTTTAAATTTCAGCACGTTGTAATTTTTGTTTCAAGCACATTGTGGAAGAAGGAGCTTGTATTTGGAGGCTATTATCAAATAAAGGTTACCTACTTTCTCATTTCGTTTATTGTCTTTCTATTTGTTTTTATTCTCTGTGATCTATCTCTGGTTTTCTTTTTCTTTACTTTTTGCAATCTTTCTTATTAAACAACAAAAATAAATAAATAAATAAATTGAAAAGATAAAAAAAATGATGAACTAATTTCCTCTAGTGGTTTGCTGAAATTCTTAAAGCAACCCTAGAGCAGTTAAGCATTGATCGGATTGATGACCACTTCTTGAAACCCTAAGTTTAATGATTATTTTTCTTGAAGATTAAACAGATAACTAGACTTCTTAATCTAGGTTGCATATTTAAAAGACTCTTCATGACTTCATACTTAAGAACTAGGACAGCCTAAATTTTAGATTAATCTTCTCTTAAGCTGTACTTAGATGTTAGGATGAAACATTGTTTAGTTTTTAATAATGTAACTTAGAATCTTGTATCGTCTTTTCTTGCTTGAATTGTTCTTAATAACCTAGGGTGAATTACATACATCTCAATATGATGATCAATCTCCTTAACTTGCAATAGGGTTGTGGTAGAAGATCAGTTAAACCACATCTTTCATATCATATATATATCTCAAATCTAATCTCTTCTCTCATATTTTGAAGATACAGAGGAATCGGTCGAAAAGCTTGCATCGCATCCTTCCCTGAGGATCACGACCCGCTTGAGCCCTTGCTACAGCGGATAGCATTGAGACTAAGAATTTTACAACTCATTCTTATTTATAAATTCTTAAATTCTCAATCACCAAGCCAACCGCATCATCTTCAAAAGCGGCCGTCGTCGAGGCCCAGAGGGGCGGTTCCTCCGCGCAAGAAGCCCCAATCTCAGGTATAATGCCATTAGGCTTAAACTTCGCCATTAATGGAAGTTCATGGACTCCTAAAAGTCCCTCTTTTAAAGGAGAACCGTCAACACAGAATAGAAACCACGTTTGATTCTCAGACGCGGTCTTTGAGTTGATAAATAAGGCGCGGGTTTGATGACCCCACCGCTTTTATCCACTTGGGGACGCCGCTTGTTTATTGGATATAGAGCGCCAGTAAGCCCTGCACTTCGGATTCTTCACTTAGAATATTTCTAATTGTGAAGGGTTCGGATGCGGACTTGATCCTTGCGTTCTGTGACATCAGGTGCTGGTCTTTTATGAATCTCGCACCGGAGTCCAAGTACTTAGAAATTTCTCATAAGTCTTGGATTTCAAAACGCAGGCTCCCTGTTGGCCTCACGGTCGCGGATTTTCAGGTCTGGACGCGGATTTTGACAATTTCTGCGTCCAATATCTCTTCTGCGTCTGAACGCGGATTTTCAGGCCTGGACGCGGATTTTTGAGACAAGAGGGGACGCGGGTCTTTGGACGCAGCTCTCACACCTGCGTTTTGGCACGATTTCCCAGGCGTTATAAACAGCCTGTCATAAAGATTTTGTGAAATCTTTGAACATCAAGTCTCCGTTGACGATTGGGAACCCGCATCATCCGTTGTTTCCCGAAGCGGTTTGTCCACGCGTCAGTTCTTCATTGGGCTTAGGCGTTAATGCCTTTTAATGCCAATACGGCGCTGGCGGTTGGAAACCAGCGTCTTCGACGCTTCCCTAAGTGACGCTCCACGCGTCAGCCTCCCATTGAGCTTTGATAGTTGTGCGGTCATTAAGGCTGACGGTTCCAATTGATGAACCATTAATTACGGTTATTATGGGCTGCCTATAAATAGGGGCTCCTCCTCTCCCTTTAACAGTTCATACTTAGACTGTGTTCTTTTTGAGAGCGAGTTCTCTGAGAGATTCTGTCTTCTCCTTTTCTGAGAGACTCTATCTTCTCCCTTCAAGGACCCTATCAGGGGTTTGCCTCCATAGACGAAGATGACCCAGATCTTCCATGCTTTTGTTTGGTCTCTTCAGTAGATTACCACTGTCAAGTGATTTCAATGATAGGAAGCGTCTCCCTGAGCACCTTTTACGTCCGCGCCTCAATGCAGAGAGTTCAACTCTTAACAGAGGCCTCTGCGCCATGCCCACTTACCATGACATTTTAGATCCAACCAAGTTTGAATTTTAGTATATCTCTTAGAGAGATATCATCTGAACTTTCTTGCGAAGTCGTGGTTGGTGCATTCCTCTTCTGGAATTTGCGCCATCGACTTAAACTTTTTTGAACGCAAGTATTGAAGTCGTTGGTACCTGGCCGCGGGCTTTGCACACAGAGCTCGCGTCTTGAGGCCACTGACTTGGAAGAACTTCAATTCGGGTCGAAGGTTTCAGGCCTGAACTTTTGCAACTCCTGTTCCTCCAATAGAGAGATGGCAATTTTTGGCGTCTGATTCTCTGCGCGCCTTGTATCTTAGACGCGGATGTGGAATTAGGTCGCGTTTGAATTCTGTGTGTATCACAGTCTTGCTCGCGTCTGTTTCTGTTGTCGCAGGAATCTAGCCCAGCGTGTGGGTCATTCCCGCGTCTGCAGTCTTCAGCAATAACCGCGTTTGTGACTTAGTTTTCTTCTGTCGAAGTATACTAAGCTCTGAATTGTCTAATTCCCTTGTTTGCTTCTAGCAGGTAGGCTTGATCATCCTTTTTCACGTTCGCTGGAACCTTGGGAGAATATATCGGCCAGCGAATTTGTTCGATGTTCGTCCACAAGGGAAGAAGTCATGGTCCTCGTCGTCTACAAGGGAAGAAGTCATGGCCCTTGTCTTCGGGGGACGAGGGCCTAACCCTCGCCAGGATCACTTTGGATTCAATGCACCAGTCATGCTTGCTGGCATGGCGTGGTCAGAGTGAGTATGACGGCGGGGGTTACGGTGGACATAGTGGTGGGTAGCATTCTCTGTGAGATCTCAAGACCTCCTCTCTCACCCCAGAAGTGGCATCGAGATGACTCTATGTTCACTGGATGAGCTTCTGGTGGAAGAGATGTTCATCAGGAAGGATCATAACCCGCCACTTCGGATGGTCAGGTGGAATCGGAGGATTCTGCTGCCACTGGACCTCAAGAACACCATTGCTCTTAGTCAAGGATGGGTTCTTTCGATGTTTACGTCATGCATTGAAGTGCAATCAGTTCCCGATCGTTGCCACAGTATCCGATCCTGCTTTGGCGCCCTTCCAAGCATCCTGTACTCGGAATAACATGCAGCTGAGGAGCGAGTGCAACCTCTGAGAGAGAGAGAGACTTCTTTGTACTCCTTAACTGTAACACTCAATCTTATTGTATAAGAGAGCGTTTTTGTATCACTTTCATGTGCCTGGATATAAATAAAAGTGACACTTTTCTTTTTCTCCTTCTATTGTCTTGAACTTTTTTTTTAGTCAGACGCATAGAAGCAAAGGACTTTAACTTGTCAAACTATGATGATAATTTCAAACAGTCAAACTTTTTAGAGAGAAATCCTATTTTTGGAACTCCCCAATGCTGTCAGAGGTGTAATATTAACTTGACAAGAGATAAAATAATTTTGTGGACCTGTCAATCTATAAAGGAGAATGACAAGTGAAACTCGTACCCCCAGGGAAAATGGGCCTTTATCAAGGTTTAGGATTCACTTGATTAAGCTCAGCGGGGGATTTGAAGGAAAACACTGTTAATGGTGTAGTATTAACCTAACAATGTGTTTAGGTAGACTTGTTATTCTGTTGAAGAGAATAGCAAGTGAATCTAGATCCGCGGGGAATCTAAGAAGGTTTTTACCGTCAGAGGTGTGATATTAACTTAACGGGTTGAATGTAGTCCTGTCAGAAATATGATGTTAACCTGACAAGGATGTGAGTCAGAGGTGTGATATTAACCTGACTCAGAAATACTTCAGTTTCATATGGGAAAACAGAAGTGTCACTGACATAGGTGTGATGTTTAACTTGACAGTGAGGGTAATGCTAGAGTGTAATGTTAAACTTGGCATTGGTCATCTCGACTCCGATACGGAAGTTCGAGGGAAATTCATTGTCATAGGTGTATTGTTGAACTTAACAATGAATTGGATGCTAGAGGTGTGATGTTAAACTTAGCATCGCTCGTCTCAGCTTCGATATGGAAGCCTGAGGAAAAGTCATTGACATAGGTGTAGTGTTGAACTTAACAATGAACTGGATGCTAGAGGTGTGGTGTTAAACTTAGCATCGCTCATCTCAGCTTCGATATGGAAGCCTGAGGAAAAGTGACTGTCAGAGGTTTAATATTGAACTTGGCAGCAACATAGCAGTAGTTTGTCAGAGGTGTAATGTTAACATGACAGTAGTTAGTTTGGATATGAGCAATTTTGAGGACTTGTCATTCTATTGATGAGAATTGACAAGTGGAGTGTGGGATGTCAGAGGTGTAGTGTTAACTTGACAATCATTGATTTGCGATATGAGCAATTTTGAGGACTTGTCATTCTATTGATGAGAATTGACAAGTGAAGTTTGGAATGTCAGAGGTGTAGTATTAACTTGACAGAATCTACTGGGGATTGAAAAATCTGGTTTGTCAGAGGTTTATTATTAACATGACAAATCCCAGTTCCTTTCATTAGGGAGATGAACACAAGTATTTTTCTGGCCCTACCATTCTGTGGATGAGAATTAGTAGGAGATTTTGGAGGAGAGGATGGGACAAAGTCCCTCAAGGTTTTTAGCAAACCTTCTACTCAGGCTCGTGTTTCCACATCGAAGAAAGGACGTGAGGTCCTCATCTGGCGACTTTCGTGTTTGACTGAGAAAGGATGGGAGGTTTGCGTCTGGCGATCTCCGCGTCTGACATTGGAATGCGAGGTCTGCGTCTGGCGACCCCCGCGTTTGGCTGAGAAAGGACGCGAGATCCGCGTCTGGCGACCTTCGCGTCTGACATTGGAACGCGAGGTCTGCGTCTCTTGGAGGAGTTTGAGCTTGAAGTCTTACATGCTAAAAACTGACGGCTCAGTCATCTGAAAGTTGCAGTGACAATCAAAGAGCACCGCCGAGATGAACTGCTTGCAATGGCATTCGAACCCATGAGATGAGAGCTTTTCAGTTCATATTTGAACATGACCTCTTATGGCTGAACGCGAACTTCGCGTTTGGTGCCAAAACGCGGGGGTGAAAGCGAGCTCTATTTGCTGATGGTGCACTTGGCGTCTTTGTCGACGATCAGCAATCCGTTTGGCTCGCAGGAGTTGATGCGAACCCCCTGCAAATTGAATTTGCTGAGCCTTGAGAGGAGTTTTGCGGTGAGATTTGCCTTCATCATCATTGGCTTCGAGGGTCTTGTAGGAGACATTGATGCGGGCCACATATGCTGTTGCAACCACTCCTGTCTGCTGACGATGGGTGCAACGCCTTCACCGTCTCTCGGCATTCCGATTGAGTCGCAGAGGTTGTTGAGAACCCCTGGCATCAGGAACTGGAAGTGCCTTGATAAAAGGATGGAGGGGAGATTGGTCTCTATTGCCATCTTAACTGTGGGTCATGGTGCGGGTCTCTGAAGAGACGTTGGGGCTGACCACGTTGTCTCCACGGGAGACTCCCGAAGCTTAGGGGGAGTTCAACTTCTCTTAGTCGAATTCGATCACAAGCGATTCGACTGTGAATCCAAGCATCTTGACGTCGGCTTGCGCCACCACTTTCTCGTTGGTTGAAAACGACAAAGTATATTTCCCCAGCGGAGTCACCATCTCTTGTACGCACACGGAGAAGGTACGAGCTCGAAGTAAGATTTCCTTGAATCAAATTGAAAAATTACAACGGACTAGTACTCCGGTTACAAGGGAGGGAGGATGTTGAGTCTTGAATCCTCCCTTTGTTTAAGGCTGGGTTCTTCAAGTGGCGATGGAGAGTGAATCTTGTTCTCCGTTGACCGGGTGACCGTCTAGACCTTCGGGGATCTTCTCTTCGGCTGGTAGAAGGAGTAGCACAGCTCTGTCTACCAAAACTCTCAAAGAGAAGGTAGGCAAAGAGCAACTTGTACGCAGCAAGCTTGCTGAAGAGTTGAGCTCTCTCTTGCTTCTCTCTCTGTCTGCCTGTGTGTAATCTGTTGTCTATCTCTTGTTTCTTGTGTCGTGTCCCTCCATTCCTCATAGCGGCGGAGCTATTTATAGAGGTTTCAGGGGTGAACGTGCCCCCTAAAAATGCTCCACAATGAGGGGCTAACTTCCCCGCTATGTGGGCGGTGACTGGCCCCATAACCAGGGCGTTAAAACCGAGACGTGGGCCTTGGACCCTCGCGCCCTGAGGTTGAGACGCGGGTGTCGAGCCCTCGCGCCTTGAGGTTGAGACGCGGGTGTTGAGCCCACGCGCCTTGATGTTGGGACGCGGGTGTTGAGCCCACGGGTCTTGATGTTGAGACGCGGGTGTCGAGTCCTCGCGCCTTGATGTTGAGACGCGGGTGTTGAGCCCACGCGCCTTGAGGTTGAGACGCGGGTGTTGAGTCCTCGCGCCTTGATGTTGAGACGCGGGTGTTGAGCCCACGCGCCTTGATGTTGAGACGCGGGTGTTGAGCCCACGCGTCTTGAGGTTGAGACGCGGGTGTCGAGTCCTCGCGCCTTGATGTTGAGACGCGGGTGTTGAGCCCACGCGCCTTGATGCTGAGACGCGGGTTTGGACTCTCACGCCTTGATACTGAGACGCGGGTTTGGACCCTCACGCCTTGATGCTGAGACGCGGATGGCCATCATTAGTCCTGCGTCTAGAACCTGAAACTCTGCCTTTTTTAATGGCTTGTCTTTTAATGATTTTTAGACAGCCTACAGTATGAGTGTACAAGAATCATGTATATAGCATTTTCATGAAAATAGTCATTAAGGCTCAAAATGACCAAAACAAATTATTCATTTTATTTTATCAAACAAAACATGAAAATTTATTTTTCATTAAAAACAATAAACTTCTAGGTATATGTATGATTTATCTAAATCTAACAATATGCATACATATCCCAAACATAAAACGAGTCCATTAATAGTATTTGCATGAAGGCAAGAGACTCAAAAAGGATATACATGTATATTTATTAGATTTGAATAAAAATTACATATACATGAAGTAAAAACACGAAAATTGGCAAAATAAGTATAAATGAAAGAAACATCAAAACTAGGCTATATATGTGCATAAAGTGAGTACAAATGATCATGTAGTGCAAACATATATAAATCAATTTGTTCTCACTATTTGTACATGTATAAATATAAGTTTTGATAAAAACTACATTTAAACTAGTATTTACCACATGAAGCACAAAAACATGAACATGCTATATGATGTCAAAAATGAATAAGCTTGTAAATAAACTAAGAGTTTAGAAATAGTTACCAACTAAGGAACTATGTTCCAAAACTCCAAACATGGTGGTTGACCCACCAAACCTCCTTGATAGCAATGCATCAATTATATGTCCTTCAAGTCCATGCATCCACCACCAAGGCACCATTTCTCTCACGTCGTGTGAGAGCCCTCACCTACATCAAAAACATAAGGTGAGAGTTTTGGTACCCATTTTCTTTTGGGTCCTTGGGGGTTAGTCTTGTAAGGAACCCAAACTTTTTTTATGATTAGCAAAATTAATATGATGTAATCTATCAAAACAAAATTTTACTAAATGGCTTTTGCGGCCACAATGTATACATTTGTACACCTTAGGATGCTTATGTGTATGTGTATGATCGTGACGTGCAACATAAGCATATGCATGATGATGTGCATGAGAATGTGGAGCTTGTTTCTTTGAAAACATAGACTCCAATCTAGTGTGGTTAAATGAACATGTGCTCAAAGTAGAGCTCAAACAATCCATTTTATTTTTCAAAACATTTATCTCATTTGTGGTGGCATGTAAAGCATGATGAGAAATAGAATCATTTTTCTTTTTCTTTTGAAAAACATTTCCTTTTTCTTTTTCAACAAATTTTCTTTTTAAGGAGTTATTTTCTTGCAAAACAATTTCCTTTTGTTTTTCCACCAAAATCATTTTATTTTTCAAACTAGTGTTTCCTTCACATAAATCATTATATTTTGAGAGCAAGGAAACATTCTCATTTTTCAAATCTTTATTTTCTTTTTCTAAGCATGCAATGTTACTTCTAAATGAATCATGTTCTATATGCATGCAATCAAGTTTCTTTTTCAAATTCTTATTTTCTTTCTTAATCATGTCATATTTCTCAAGAAGGAGTTGACAAAAAGTGCTAAGCTCATCATATGACATGTCTTCATCATCTAACTCGGATTCGGTGTTTACCTCAAGGGGGTTATCCCCTTGGACCATATAGCACAAGTTGGAGGTGTCGCTTCCAACGTCCGAATCGCTCCCGGCATAATATAGATCCTTTTCGCCAAGGGAGGTGATGATGTTCCAAGCTACAAAAGTCGAATCAACATTAGAAACCCTAGATAAATAATCATCATTTAGGGTTGACTTTAAAGCATTTAGGGCTTTTGCATTAGCCTCAATATACTTGTTATTATTAACATATGAATCATTAGTGGTAGCAAGATAAACTTGAATGCCTAGAGCCTTGAGGTACATGGACATCTTCACCTTCCATATATGGATGTTAAGAATGTCAAAAGTGGGAGGTGACATGAAATTCATGGTGTGTGTACAAAATATTGTGATTAGCCTAAATGAGGATCTTTAACTCTAGGTTGTAAGACCTAAAATCAGAGCACTTGGCTCTGATACCAATTGTAGGATCACCTAGAGAGGGGATGAATAGGTGATGGCTAATCTAATGGTCACTTAATGTCAAATAATGCGGAAGTAAAAACTATTATGACCTAAACAAACTATTTAAACTAAACACCACGTATAACACAAGAGTATAGCCGAATTCCCCGTGAAGGGCTCTGAACTAACTCCTCTAGATTCCCCTAGATAAGGGTTGAGGTGCCGCGTTGACTCTGTTGGTTGAATACAAGTGTTAGCAAATAAACCCAAGCAAGTATAACAATGAAGCACACAAGCATATCAAGCATATAAGTGTAATGACAATAATAGCATGCAAGATACAACAAGAGACAAAGAGAGAGAGAGAGAGAGTGAGCAATCGCAAACACAAGGGATTTGTTTCGAGGTTTGAGCCCACTTGCTCTACATCCCCGCCTTCGACACACGAAGGATTTCCACTATGATCGATCCCAATGGATCACTCCTCGGTGCCGCAACACCTACAAGCTCTCGGACTCTCTAGCCCGTACACACCGCAAGCCCACAAGCTCGCCGAGGCCGCACCTCAAACTAAGAGTTCACACACGAACTCTAAACAACCGTGAACGCACTCGTCCGCCTCCTCAAGAAACAAGAAAAGATCTCTTGGTGATCTAAACACTTTGATCACCAATAAACACTCTCACTACAACACCCCTATAGAATGAATAATCAATGGATAGCTCAAGTGTTTGTGTGAGAAAACAAGGATGAAAATTATGGAGGAAAACTCAAAGAATCACTTTTAACTTTCTTGATAAACTCTCCTTTTAATTGGAAGTATTGGCTCTAAATTTTGTGGAGAAAAACTCTTAATAGAGTAGGAAAAACTGGCACAAAAACTCTCCAAAAATCTTAATCAAAACAGCCCCCAAATGCCTCATTTTATGGAGTCTGAAAACTAGTCGTTGGGGTCTGTCAGGCCTGTCGGACGACTGCCCGGTCGTCCGGCCAACGGCCATATTTCAGACCGTTGTGCCATCGGTCGACCGGTCGGTCGACCGAGCCAGGATACAGAGAGCAAGTCTCTCTGTACGGTCGACGCGCTCGATCGGCCGGGCCTTTCCAGAGAGCAGAGCTCTCTGGACGGTCGACCGGGTCGGTCGGTCGGCCCTCCTGTCAGAACTGGCGTGCACGTCTGTGCACGTCGATCGACCGTCCGGTCGACCGGCTGAAGCCAGTACAGAAAAGTAAAGGGATTTAAAACTTGGTCTTTTTGATTAAAATAAAATCCCATAAAATCATGATAAATCTACAAAAATAGTTTTACCAATATACTTTGATAAACAAACATGCTTGCACAAAATCAAGCATGTTACAAATAATTTGGACTATTTTTGTAAGTTGGAAATATTGGCTCAAATGAAAACTGTATTTTTCCAAACTTGATTTATCCAAAACTTATTTTTCCAAAACTTCACCAAATATAAAAACAAGATATTTAAACTCATTTGAAGCATAGAGTGTATGGATATGGTCCACTACACAAACATGGTGAAATATCTATGTTTTTGACATTAAGCACTAAATAAGGTTTTGGTTAAAACATGTATATAAGAAGTACTGATTGAACTTTTACCTGCACACAAAATATGGATATTAGATTGAGAATTAAAGATGTGCAGTGTTCAATTCGAATCCGCTGTAGCAAGGCTATGCGGGTCGTGATCCTCAGGGAGGGACTAGCGATGGAAGCATTTGTAAGTTATCCCTAAAAATTTATCTTTTTTAATTATTTTGTTAGTCACAACGATATTTACAATGAAAAGTGGTATTTACAATGAGTTGTGGGAAAGAATATGGAAAGATGTGGATGGTGATCTAAACTAGAGAAGGAAAGAAAGAAAAAACTTATAACACGTACAAACCTCTTCAGCCTGCTTACCTTTGATCCGTGCGACGATTTACCTTTTCTTGGAAGACTTGCAAGTATGGCGTATAGGATGTTCATCGCCATAAGCCATCAAGGGTTCTTCTTTGGCTAGGCAGTCTCAATGCAATTGGGTCTCATTGTTCACAAGGCATTTAGAGAAAAACAATGGAAGAAAACAGGAACAGAGAAATACAAGAATAAAACACGAAGAAATAAAACAAGAATAATAAAAGACAAACCTCAAGCAGATTTCATTAACAATAGAAGAAGAGTTGGCTTACACCGCTGTCACCTCAGTACAAGCATGGACTCCTTCCTCCATGAAAGCTTCCTCCACTCTCAGTTACAGACTTTACAAAAGAAAAACGAACATAAAATCTAACCTAGAAGAAAGAAAAAAACTAAACCCTAGCTTTTGGCCCTTTGCTGGACGCTGGACGACTCTGTATGTTGCACTGCAGGGGTATTTATAGCTTCAGAAGGGAGAAGAGTCCTGGATAAAGTAGCCCACGAAATCTGGTAGCCAGATGAGATCAAACTGCCGCAGAATTGCGGCTTTTGCCGCAGATCTGCGGCATTTCTGTGGAATCTGGCCACGCGCATTCTCCTGATCCGTCCATCTGGGCGTTTGCTTCTGGAAGCTGCATCCTGGCTCTTTATTATGGGATTTGGATATAACTTGGGAATCAAGTTATCTAGATTTCAAATCTCCTAATATCTTTATCCACGAATTTCCTTATTTTTGCACTCTTATCTTTGCTTTTATCCTCATTTGCAAGTGTTTAGGGTTGGATAGAAGTCTATCCTTCCCTCATCTTTGATAATTGCAACTTTAGCCCTTTTGCATTTGCACTTTGACAATTGATATTTGCACTTTTACACTTGGGCTTCAAATATGGGCTTTTGGCTCTTTTTAAGCTTTAATTCTTTCTTTTTATTATTTCGAGGCCTGCACACAATAAATCACAAAATATTAATAAATGTGCAGAATTAAATGAATAAATATGAAAATGTGATGGTAAATGTTATGATAAAAATGCACTTTTCACTACCAATCACACCCTCACACTTATCTTTTTGCTCGTCCTCGAGTAAAAATCAAA
This sequence comes from Agave tequilana, assembly GCA_038442645.1. Taxonomy (NCBI): domain Eukaryota; kingdom Viridiplantae; phylum Streptophyta; class Magnoliopsida; order Asparagales; family Asparagaceae; genus Agave; species Agave tequilana. Next base: position 28,703 of record JAVJIF010002755.1, read on the forward strand.
GAAAAAAATTAATCTAACAAACTCACTTTCGTAGGAATCACGGTTGCACTTAGCATGTGCAACAAGCCGTTAAACCCTAGGTTACCCTAGAGGACGAGTGTTGTCTCGTGAGGGTTTTCAGCGGATTACACCCACAAAATCCATAAAAAGAAATATATTTGAAATACTTTTGAAAAGACTAAGTAATCTATAAGTTTTTAGGATCATCATTTTTATTCATTCTTAAACTTAGTCTTGATAAAGTAAATTGTTTTCATTTTTAAGTAAGGATCAAAATTGAATTTTGTGTATAGTCTTTTCGTTACCAAAAATCATATGCATCCTTATGAATTTTTACTAGGAATTCCTTAACTTGGACTTTCATGCCTCTTTATTTTTTCTTCTTCTTTTTTTTAATATGTATAACTCATCTAATTTTCTTTCGTGTAAGCATCAAGGCTTCTTGAGGCCCTCATACCTAACTAATTGATTATTAGATGTGTTAATACATATATTATATTTCTTAGATCTTAGGCTTTCTAATCCACCCATGTAGCGAACTTAAAGTCGGTGGCTCCCAAACCGGTCGGCTTTAGGGCACCAGGTGAGAAAACACCCCTCGGACTCAAATTCGAGTGAACTAGTCCACAAAACTAAGAGCTTTATTTTATTTATTACTCACCTTTAAGCGTGAATACTTATGCTTCTTGAGGCACATGTATCCAGCTTAATTGGTGATTTTTTTTTTAAGGATATATTTTTTTTTATGAGGCACAAGGGTCTTTGTCTTAGAATCCTAGATATGCATTAGGTATGCAAATTTCATTAAGGTAAAAATCAAGACTAACTACTTATTCAATTTCTCCTCCTATACCTAAAAATTCAACAATTTATTTATTTTGACCAAGTTTTTAGAAATCTTAATCATGATTTTCCTAATTCTTAAGACTAACTTAGATTTCTTTCAAAAGATAAGTCAAAATATTGTCCTTTTTATAAGTTTTTTTTTCAGATTTTTTTTTGTTAGCAAATTTTTGTTAGTTTCTACCTATGTTAGTATGTTAGTAAAGCCCACCCCCACACTTATCTCATGCATTGTCCTCAATGTATGAATGAATGCATATATGCATGAAAAAGAACAAGGGAAGGCAGAAGTTACCTTAAGGTGGTGGTTCCGGTGGTGGTCTAATTGGGCCAAGCGTTGCTACCCAATCAAGATAATATAGTAGTTGGTGAAACCCACCAGAAATTTTTCGTCTATAACCCACTAAAATATATGTATAATCATTTTTTAAAATTTTCACCCCATCAAATTTCCATAATTCATAATTAGTTTCAGAGTCAATTGTGTCAACCTCCTTGTCCCAAAATGGAGTATGAAAAGATGGAATTATTGACTTGGATATTATAGGTGCGGGAACGAATACCGACTCAGGGAAGAAGCTCAAATCAAGTAAGGGCTCAGGAGTCGGGCTAAGTTCAGGAAGTGGGTCCAAATCAATAAGTTTAAGCTCAAATCCACAATCATCTTCCCATAATGGCATGTGACTCAATGTTGGTGATTCAAGTTCAGGAATGATAGGTGTGGGAATCAAAACTGACTCTAAAAGATTACCTAAGTCGGGTAATAAAACAGGAGTCAATAATGATTCTGGAATTTGAACTTGATCACAGATTTGAGAATCTAGGTCACATATCTCATTGGGTTCAATGTTATAAAAATCAGAACTTGCCAATTTATTCATGGGACTTTCAAAATTGCACAATTGGTCAAGTTCCATATGATCATCAATTATAGGTGATTCAATATCATGATGAATTGGAACAGGATCCAATGTTGACTCGGGAAAAGTGAAATCAGGTGGAGACACTGGAGTCATTATTGAATCAGGAAGTAAAATTGAATCATTAAGTGGGAGATCATGATCATATTCATGTTCAAGTTCTATTTTAGGAAAGGAAAAACTTACCAAATTATCAACAATTGGAGTTTCAGCAAGTTCAAATGATGGCACTGAAGTAGAATCTTGTTGTCCAAAGCAATTGGTTCGTCGGCTCTACGAGAGTGGTCAATGATATCAGAAATGGCCGAACGGTGAGAACGTAAAGATTGAACCATCATATCTATATCACGATCACGGGCTAATCTAGCCTGAGTCATGGCTGTAAGCATCCCTTCATAGTTGATAGGTGCATCGTGTTGTGATTGGACTTGAAAGGATGAAGTGTAATCGTGATGAAATTGTGAGTCGGTGGACTCACGCATAATCATTTCTCCGATTGATGGTAATTTTTGCTTGGACTCATGCATACTTATCATTTCCCCGATAGATGGTAGTCTATTCTGACTGGGTGGATCTAAGTATGACTCATTGAAAGAATGTGGACTGGGTGGAGACTGAGGACAAGTCGGTTGAAAATTGGACTCGGGGGACTCGAACCCCATGAACTCTGTGACGAGTTGAAAGTATGAAAATCATGGTCATAAGATGGGGGTATGGGTTATAATTATTTGGATAAGACCATTCCGGCACACTAGATTGGTCAAAGTTATGATATGCCGGGTTGGTAATATCCGAAAAATAGTTAGGTGTGTAATATGGATTAAAGTTGGAAAAATTATTATTATATGCCATATCACACCAACACAAACAAACAAACAAATAAACAAGCAAAAAGAAAAAAAAAATTCTATCCTAAGTTAGGGTAGACCTATGACCTAGACGACTCCTAACTGGTTAGACTGTCCACGGGAGGTCGGGTGCAGATTTTGACCACGAGTTAATCAGCTAGGTCAGGGCAAGAGTGGCGGGAGGTTTTCCGTCAAAGACGTTCCTTAATTAAATAACCACCAATCTTCGGGCTTTCGGCCCTCAATCCCTTTCCTAGACATTGATTTGGCAAGAGTCAACTTCCAGCACTGTTCCCCCTTAGGATAATCTCCTAATTGAGTCCGAGATGTCCCTAGGGCCAACGTCTACTCAGTTTTAGTTAGGCTTGGGTTAGTGAGTGCTTGGGATATGATTTTTGGGCTAAGGAAGGGTGATGAAATCCCCACCTTATCTTGTTAATGGGTTATGCCCTTAAGATGAATTAGTGCAAGTGTACAAGATAAATAGATAAGATTCACTCAAAGCAGAAAATCAACCAAGAGATGAGTCCTATTCTACATGCAATGCGTACGTACCTTGCTCCAGCACTCTTCAACAGTAAAATAAAGTAATTGAAAAGACACGTGCCTAATATGCAAACGTCTAATCAATTTTTATCATTAACAACAAATAATTTACTGTTGAATTAATTAGCAGTATATAGGTATATCACAGAACAAATCAGAACAGAGCAGAAAGCAGTATTTTTAATTTGAAGCAACCTGCAAAAAACTGCAGTCAGTAATTCACTACTGAGGCCGCGTTTCTGCGGCTATGGCCGCGGATCCGCGGCACTACAGTAGACTCTGGTGCTCTGCCTTCGAGGGCAGAGGCACAGAGTAGCTGTATGTCCACTGCTGCTGCTGTTTTTCTGATTTCTGTTCTCCAAACCTGCAAACAGAAAAGAATAAAAGAATAGTTAATAATAAAAAAAATTTTTTATTAGAGATAAACTTACCGTCCCTCCCCGGCAACGGCGCCAAAATTTTGATTGAACTTTTACCTGCACACAAAATATGGATATTAGATTGAGAATTAAAGATGTGCAGTGTTCAATTCGAATCCGCTGTAGCAAGGCTATGCGGGTCGTGATCCTCAGGGAGGGACTAGCGATGGAAGCGTTTGTAAGTTATCCCTAAAAATTTATCTTTTTTAATTATTTTGTTAGTCACAACGATATTTACAATGAAAAGTGGTATTTACAATGAGTTGTGGGAAAGAATATGGAAAGATGTGGATGGTGATCTAAACTAGAGAAGGAAAGAAAGAAAAACTTATAACACGTACAAACCTCTTCAGCCTGCTTACCTTTGATCCGTGCGATGATTTACCTTTTCTTGGAAGACTTGCAAGTATGGCGTATAGGATGTTCATCGCCATAAGCCATCAAGGTTCTTCTTTGGCTAGGCAGTCTCAATGCAATTGGGTCTCATTGTTCACAAGGCATTTAGAGAAAAACAATGGAAGAAAACAGGAACAGAGAAATACAAGAATAAAACACGAAGAAATAAAACAAGAATAATAAAAAAGACAAACCTCAAGCAGATTTCATTAACAATAGAAGAAGAGTTGGCTTACACCGCTATCACCTCAGTACAAGCATGGACTCCTTCCTCCATGAAAGCTTCCTCCACTCTCAGTTACAGACTTTACAAAAGAAAAACGAACATAAAATCTAACCTAGAAGAAAAAAAAACCTAAACCCTAGCTTTTGGCCCTTTGTTGGACGCTGGACGACTCTGTATGTTGCACTGCAGGGGGTATTTATAGCTTCAGAAGGGAGAAGAGTCCTGGATAAAGTAGCCCACGAAATCTGGTAGCCAGATGAGATCAAACTGCCGCAGAATTGCGGCTTTTGCCGCAGATCTGCGGCATTTCTATGGAATCTGGCCACGCGCTTTGGCGCGTGGCTTCTCCTGATCCGTCCATCTGGGCGTTTGCTTCTGGAAGCTGCATCCTGGCTCTTTATCATGAGATTTGGATATAACTTGGGAATCAAGTTATCTAGATTTCAAATCTCCCAATATCTTTATCCACGAATTTCCTTATCTTTGCACTCTTATCTTTGGCTTTTATCCTCATTTGCAAGTGTTTAGGGTTGGATAGAAGTCTATCCTTCCCTCATCTTTGATAATTGCAACTTTAGCCCTTTTGCATTTGCACTTTGACAATTGATATTTGCACTTTTACATTTGGGCTTCAAATATGGGCTTTTGGGCTCTTTTTAAGCTTTAATTCTTTCTTTTTATTATTTCGAGGCCTGCACACAATAAATCACAAAATATTAATAAATGTGCAGAATTAAATGAATAAATATGAAAATGTGATGGTAAATGTTATGATAAAAATGCACTTTTCACTACCAATCAAGTACCAAAAATCAAAACTATATTTTCTAAAATAAAAATTCTTTTGTAAAAACAAAACTATCAAGAGTGTGTGTATATGTACTTGAGCAATCCACCAACTACTCTATCCTTTACATTTTAACTAAAAATAAAATCTTACTAAAACAAACCTAAACACAAGTCTTCATCTTCTTGAAGTCTTCACTTGAAGCCTTCTCATCTTCTTGACTTGGTCCAAACACGATCCAATGGCTCTTGGATCAAACCGTGCTAGCTCCAAAACTTGACTTGAAATCCTTTGTTGAAGCTATGCACCTACTAAGATCTTGATCATAAATCTGTCACTAATTAAATACAAGATCATTAGTACTATAACTACATGAGTTGATCATCATCAAAACTAGAGTGATGGGCTTTCGGGCCAACATTTTCTTGTGGCTATAATCTGACCTATTGACCTAGATTAAATGATGAAATGCATTTAGCAAATTCCTATAAATAGATGTCATTGGTCCCTTATTGAATACAAAAAAATCTCCATTTTTTTAAGTTTCAAAAGAAAAAAAAGTTTTCAAGCTTTTATTCTCTAAAGTGCTTTATTTGGCTAAAGTTTTCAGTTGTTTTCCAAGCTCTTTTTACTTCTTTACAACTGAAAATTTTCTCACTTCACTTCTTGAGCCAAAAATCATCTCCACTCTATAAGAAGTTGTAAAGAGAAGTTTGTGGTCTTTTGATCACCAAGTGACTTGTAATTCCTTGTGTTGAGATCCCTCTTGTGTAGAGGTTAGATTGGTTGGAGTTGGGTACTCCGGTCTTGTGTAGACCAAGTGTAATCCCCTTGGTTGTAAAGGTTCTGGTGTGAAAATTTCCTTTGCGGATTTAATGAAAATCCTTCACGATGGTGGAGGCGGGAATGTAGAGCAGTGGCTCGAACCTCGAAATAAATTACTTGTGTTTGCGATTGGTTTCCTTATTGCTTTTCAATTCTTTACTTTCCTAACTTGTGATATTATTTGTTTGCTCTTCATCATTTCAATCATTTCATTAACTTGCATTTTTCAGTCTTTACTCATCTTAACAAGAAAGCAATTATGCGCCTCAACTCATAATCTAAAGGAATCAAAGAGGAGAAGTTCTAGAGCCCTTCACGGGGAATTCGGCTTCAATTTCTTATTTTGAGTGACTGTTTGCATCATTCATACTTACTTATTTAAAAAGATCACTAGATTAGCATTAACACCTATTCACCCCCCCCTCTAGGTATTTTTCAAGATCCGGGTCGCGCACCACAAGAAGGTAAAATCTCAGAAATTTCAAGTCGGAGACTTGTGCTGAAGCAAGTGATTTAGACCACGCAACACAGGGATCAAGGAAAGCGGGGACCCAACTGGGAAGGTCCGTACATTATCGTCGCTCGGGCAGGTAAGGGGTCGTACACCTTGGCCTCTTAGGATGGGAACATACTCAAGAAGCAATGGAACTTCTCACTTAAAGCGATATTATGTGTAATTCATGTAATATTCAATGACAAGATCATATTTTTGCTACTTAATCGCATTTCACAAAACTCTGATATCTGTCTCGAGCACCGTGCACATTCTCAACAACCTACACGGGTCTACCCTGACGGGTACCCCTCGGGAATCTCCTGAAAGATGGAGGCCCGCCCACATTGATTGCTTGGAATCTGCCTATAATGGAACCTACCCTTAATGGCCACTTGAGCGAGTCAACAGCCTACATAGTTCTTCACCCTAATGGCTATACCTCGGGGTATCTCCTGAAAGATGGAGGCTCGCCAACATTGACTTTTCGAAGTCAGCCTATAATGGGACTTACCTTGATGGCCACCTGAGCGAGTCAACATCCTACATAGGTTTTCACCCTGACAGTTATCCATCGGGGAGGCTCTTAAAAGATGGAGGCTTACTCACATTGAATCTCGGAGTCAGCCTATAATGAGACCTACCCTGATGGTCACCCAAGCGAGTTAACAGCCTTTACGGGTCTTCATCCTGATGGCTACCCCTAGGGAGTCTCCTAATGGAGGCTCGCCCACATTGACTACTCGAGTCAGCCTATAATAGGACTTACCCTGATGGCCACTCGAGCGAGTCAACAGCCTACAAGGGTCTTCATCCTGAAGGCCACCCCTCAGGGAGTCTCCTGAAAGTTCAAGCCTCGCCCACATTAACTACTCAGAATTAGCCTATAATGAGACTTCCCATGATGTCCATTTGAGCCAGTCAACATCCTTCATGGGTCTTTACCCTGACGGATCCCCTCGGGGAGTATCCAGGAAGATGGAGGCTCGCTCATATTGACTACTCGAAGTCAGCCTATAATGGGACTTACCCTGATGGTCACTCGAGCAAGTCAACAACCTACACAGGTCTTCACCCTGATGACTACCCCTCGGGGAGTCTCCTGAAAGATGGAGACTTGCTCATATTGACTGCTCGGAGTCAGCCTATAATGAGATTTACCCTAATGGCCACTCAAGCGGGTAAAAAGCCTACACGAGTCTTCACCCTGATAGCTACCCTTCGGAGAGTCTCTTGAAAGATGGAGGCTAGCCCACATTAACTGATCGGAGTCAGCTTACAGTGGAACTTACCCTGATGGCCACCCGAGCGAGTCGACAGCCTACACTGGTCTTCATCCTGATGGCTACCCCTTGGGGAGTCCTGAAAGATGGAGGCTCGCCCATAGTGACTTCTTGAAATTAGCCTATAATGGGACTTACCCTGATGGCCACCCGACGAGTCAACAGCCTACGGGGGTCTTTATCCTGAAGGCCACCCCTCAAAGAGTCTCTTGAAAGTTGAAGGCTCGCCTACATTAACTGCTTGGAATCAGCCTATAATGAGACTTCCCATGATGGCCATCCGAGCCAATCAACATCCTACACGGGTCTTCACCCTGACGGCTACCCCTCGGGGAGTCTCCTAGAAGATGGAGGCTCGCCTATATTGATTGCTCGAAGTCAGCCTATAATGGGACCTACCCTGATGACCACTCGAGAAAGTCAACAATCTACACGGGTCTTCACCCTGACGGCTATCCCTCGGGGAGTCTCCTGAAAGATGGAGGCTTGCCTATATTGACTGCTCGGAGTCAACCTCTAATAAGATTTACCCCAATGGCCAACAGAGCGGGTCAAAAGCCTACACGGGTCTTCACCCTGAAGACTAACCCGCAGAGAGTTTACTAAAAGATGGAAGCTAGCCCACATTGATTGATCGGAGTCAGCTTATAATGGGACTTACCCTGATGGTCACCCGAGCGAGTTGACAGCCTGCACGGGTCTTCCCCCTGGTGGCTACCCCTCGGGAGTCTCCTGAAAGATGGAGGCTCGCCCACAGTGACTGTTCAGAGTAAGCCTATAATTGGATCTACCGTGATGGCCACCCGAGCAAGTCAACAGCCTACACCGGTCTTCACCTTAACGGCTGCCCCTCGTGAAGTCTCCTGAAAGATGGAGGCTAGCTCACAGTGACTGCTTAAAGTCAGCCTATAATGGGACCTACCCTGAAGCCACCCGAGCGAGCCAACAGCCTATCTCGGATCATACCCTGATGGCTGCCACGACAACATAACTTCGAAGCTAAGATTTTTACCACTCAGGTAAGATTCGCAGGTATTATTGTGGAATGAACCCACTCAGGAACTACATGCAAATCTTTCTGAATGCTTCAGAACCAGAACAGCTCCCCAAGCAAACACAACAGTGAGTCAATCATAAGCACAAACAAGGTAAGATCCAGACAATACTTCCGTTTAAAACTCTCTGCTTTATTATAGAGTTTTTTCGATTACATCCATCCATGTACAATTATGATTTCATCTAACAATAGTAATACAAGATCTTTATATGTGTTCTTCTTGAAAGAAAAATCAGATACGCCCTCAGCTGCATCCGCAACAATGTCCAAGAGATGACTACTAAAAAATAATCCGCCATAGCCGAAAGGGCAAAAGCACCAAGAACTCCCAGGAAGACACCAGCAGGGGAGGCCACCCCACAAAATAAGAACTGAAGCCCGTAAGGCAATGGAGATATCGATGCCAAGACTGTGGCTCCGAAGATGAACTTAGGAGCGGTGGTAAGAAAGGTTGCGGCATCAAATAGGAATGCAAACATCCAGTCCCAGAGATCAGAACTGTCATCAAGTACGCCTATGCTCCGTGCTTCAAGATCGCTGCAAGAAAGAAAAGGGACGTCGAGACCCAACCCCTACCCAACCTGATCTGATCAGAAGCCAAATGTGTAGACTAAGTAGAAGTTAGAACATTTCCTGTCCTTCATGAAAGCCAGGCCTCATCGTAAAAACCGAAGCTTCTTGATGAGCCCATTGCGAAAGCCAAAGTTTCTCGACAAATGAACTTCTGAACATTAGGAGCGCAGCAACCAGTGCCATCCTCTCCCTCTCTTTCCTCTACCTAATGAATAAGGAAGGAGACATCACCGCCCGCAGAACAATACGAAATCTTGAAAGCAAAAAATTTTCAAGAAGCAGCTCAGACCTTTCCTGAAGAGTTCCGCCCTGTTTATAGAAAGAAAAGAAGCTCAAACATCACCGTTCAAAATTTTTAATCCCTAAGAAAATGAAGAGCCACTCGATCAGTAGTCTACACACGTTGCGACGGTTCGGATCCGAACTGTCACGCTGGATATACTACATCATTCTCAAATATCGCGGCTCCTCAAAAAGTGTCAGTTAATCGACAGATGCAACGGCGGATAGGACGACGCATTTTTAAGGCTCTGTCAGCCTGTAGAGCCACACAGGCCACTAAAAGACAAGAACTAAAGCGACAGCGATTAACTCGAGTCCAGACCCAGGAAATCTGTTCCCCTCTCTTAGAGTCCTCGAGAACCTACAGCCTCTGAGGGAGAGTTCCCAAGGAGAGTTCCCTGACCTCCTACAAAAAGAGGAAAGCAGATGGGGCATCTGTAGTGGTTAGTTTCGACCCTCTCGAGATCATGTCACGCGTCCATCCAGCCTCAAACAGACGCGTGACATGTGGCCGATTCCAGAACTTTCCTGAAGTAGTTTTCAGTCAATTCAAACTCCAAGCAGTTCAGGTAGCAAAAAGAAAGAGATAAAATCAATTATGAGAATCCCTATCTCTAAGTCAAATCCTCATTTAAACTCGGCAGTTTACCACTCGGGTACAAATCAATCACATCTACAGCTAGATAAAGACTACCAGATAAAAAAATGAATACTCGCTCAATCAATTCAAATGAGGATGTTCTCTGATGGTCTCTGAGATAAGCTGTTAAATATTTAAACAGTGTTGGATTTACAGCCTTATCCAATAGACGCTACATGTATAAAAAGTAGACCCCTTCCAACGTATAGGGGGACGACCCATTGAACCCCAAACCCTACCACACAGAGAAACATTAATGTAATCGCCATTGTTATAGTAGAATCTCTCTCTCTCTCTCTCTCTCTCTCTCTCTTTCTGTGGTTTTTTTCTTTTCAGGTTTTTCACGTAAATCTCAGTTTTTGTGTCTTTTTTTTTTAACATTTGCTTTATCCATCTCCATATTTTGATGCATAGATTAATTCCTAGGAAATTACCCACAACACATAGTCACCAAAATTAAAGATGAGATGCTTAGCCTAAAACTTATATGGCTACCGATATCCACAATCTTTTTCTTGTCTTGCCTTGTCACTACGGTGACACTTGAATCCTTGATGAACCCGGTCACACAGTAAACTTCACTAGAACCTCTTGACTTTCTTCTGTAGAAGCAAGAATCCAAGCCTTGCACAGAAATCAAAGTTAGATTTTAACAATGTAGCATGCTTTTATGGATGGGATCAGATGAAAATCAGTCTGCAATGTTCATCAAGTGGGAGGATCTCCACAGTTGTCGAGTTGGGAGATTTAATTTGGACAGTTAGTGATGAGTCTGTGTATAAGTTGAAGGGTGACCTCCATCCTATTTATCAAAGATAAAACAGTCTGCTATGTAGCCAACACAGTTAGGGCAATAGTTAATGTTTACAAGGCCTTGCTTTTTTCCAAGGTACTGACTGTTTCAGAACCTTTACACTGTGGTCAAAAACCTCTAGAATACAAATTTTAGTGAAAAGTGGGATCTTTCCACCTTGTTTGGTTAATAAGTCATAACGAAAACAATTCACAATACACACTATTCCTTTGGTGTTGCAATTATGTACAATTGGCAATTTTGTTAGCAAATGTCAACAATGGTTGTTAGAATATTGAATATATATCCCAATCGTCACTACGATTTCAGGGCTTTTTGCTGCAACGGCAGAAACTTCATAATGATATCAGACTCACCTTGCATAATTAAAAGCAGATTAAAGAAAATCATCACGTAAAAACCTAAATTCCACAAACAAATGGGCCCTCAATCTACAGGCCTCAAACCTCACCACACCTTTGGAGTTTCGGTGCAGTTAATTGTGTTGGGTATTCTGCTTAACAAAAATCAATCTGACAACTAATCAAGATCACTGAGATATCAACAATCTAATTGGCCAGGTCGGCAAATATCAGGTGGGAGGTTTTCCGTTCAAAAGACGTTCCTTAATTTAAGAACCACCTTTCAATTTCCTTCCTTAGTTTAAGCACCAATTAGACTGAATCCAAGTCAGTCTCGATATACTGTAAAGTATATCCCCTGTATAAAGGACTTAATCCACTTATACAGTAACACTTAGACTGAATCTAAGTCAATCTCGATATACTGTAAAGTATATCCCCTGTATAAAGGACCTAGTCCACTTATACAGTATTTGAAGTGAGGTACGCTTACAGCGAATCTCCTTAAGACAATTACGTCCCCCGCACCGGTGCTAACGGGATAATGGACGCTGGTCTCCCAAGATACAACACTTCTTCACGGTATTTGGATAGCACTTACCAAATTACCGTACGGTCGAACCGTAGTCAACCAGTACCTACACAGGATTAGCAAAACAGCGGTATAACGACAAATTTTAAATGAATATTTGTCTTACTCTTTTGGAGGAACACCCACTGTTAAGGACGTAGGAAGGTTGAAGAATTTTTGGCAGAATCTCCTTTAGGAAGTCGTTTCGGATTCCCACTTCACTTGGAAGTCGCGGATTCCCACTTCGTTGGAAGTCGCTCTGGAAGTCGTGGATTCCCACTTTGCTGGAGCCCAGTTCAGAACCGAAGTCAGAACTTTAGAGAGAGAGATCTCAGATTTGGTGTGTCTGAGAATGAACCCCTGGAGCGCTATTTATAGCGCTCCGGAGGGGTATTCTCGTCCGCCAAATTCCAGCAGTTGCGACGGTTCGGACAGAACCGTCACAACCGATCAACCGCACTGTTGGTTTTCCGACAGCAGTTGGCGAACGTCGGATCTGTTCGCGCGGACAACCCGTTGGCGGGAGAGTCGAATCTTTCCGCGGGTGGGTTGGAGCGGTTCGGCCCATACCTACGGACCCTGATTCAAAAAGAACCAGGCCAGGTAGGGAATCCGAACCCGAACCCGAACCCAGACCCGGCCCGGGCCCGAGCCCGAGCCCGGCCCGGCTCCGGCACCGGCACCGGCGCGCGTGCGCGCACGTACGTATGTACGTACATAGTTCCCTCCTTTTCGCGCGCGAAAACTCCAAGTACCCAAAAGGCACGCCCTTTGTTCTCAATTTTCTCTATTTATACCCCATGAGCTTCCATCACATGGCCAATGTGGGACTAAATGCATGTAGCTAACTTTAGTCCCTTTTGGCTTTGAATTAGGTAATCTTTGGACTTGAATATCTCATTCATTCGAAGTCGGAATTGAACATGTGAATATACCACGTTCATCACAAATGGAAGGAGAACACACTCCAACCATCATCCGGTTGATTCGATCAACGGATCTTGCCATAATTCAACTCGAAGATTCACCTTTATATTCTTCAATTCCAACAATCCCCCACAATGAATGGAGATTCAAGGAAATGACACACAAAGAGACTGACTCTATTGTGTAAGGTACTTTAGAAAAGAAACTGCATAAGGATAGGTGAACTAGGTCTTGAACCTTCCATAGTGAAAGCATTATCGGACTTACTGGCTAATCAGTGAACTAGGTCTTGAACTGTTAGCCGTTAGTGTAAGCCAAGTCAACAAGCTTCACACAGTGACTTTCCAAATCAACTTTGGTTCTCTGTTGTGTCCGTTTTGGCCCTGGACATTCTTGGTTTCAGAGAGTATCTTTAGGGAATAACAGCCTCCATAGAGATTCCCAAAGAGCCGACCCAACTCTATACTCACATAGGTGATGGACCTATGAAGAGTAGTCTACTCTACTCCACTTGTATAGTAACAAGATATAGGCATCATTAAAAGCGTTAAGCTTATCCTTAATCCACTTGTAGAAAAGCACTTATGTGCACCTTAGGAATGGATTGGAGTCAAGCTCCCAAGTGCTTACTTGCTGAGTCAATCATAACTAGTTTTTTCTCTTGAACTTAGTCCGTGGGATCTCCAGTCGCTAAGTGAGGTTTCCATTAAGCTGACTCGGTAAGGTTAGGCTTTTAGACCCATTCCCCTCGATGCGCAGTTTATACGCTCTCCACTTAAACCTTTAGTAAGCGGATCCGCTAAATTATCCTTTGACGATACAAAGTCAATAGAGATAATTCCATTTGAGAGCAACTGCTTCACGGTATTATGTCTACGACGAATATGTCTAGACTTACCGTTGTATATCACATTTTGTGCCCTAGATATAGCTGCTTGATTGTCGCAGTGTATACATATAGCGGGCACTGGCTTTTGCCATAACGGTATATCTTCTAAGAATTGTCGAAGCCATTCTGCTTCTTCTCCAGCCTTATCTAAGGCTATGAATTCCGATTCCATAGTAGAACGGGCAATACATGTTTGCTTAGAAGATTTCCAAGATACCGCTGCTCCTGCTAGAGTAAATACGTATCCGCTAGTTGATTTTGATTCCTCAGAATCTGCAATCCAATTAGCATCACTGTATCCTTCCAGTACAGGAGGATACTTTCCATATCTCAAGGCATATTCCTTGGTATGTGATACGTAACCTAATACTCGTAGTAGAGCGGTCCAGTGTAGATCACTAGGATTACTAGTGTATCTACTTAACTTGCTTACAGCGTAAGCAATATCGGGTCTAGTGCAATTCATTAAATACATTAGACTTCCGATAATCTGAGAATACTCCAACTGGCGTATTCCAGTTCCTATATTCTTATGAAGGTGGACGTGTGGGAGAAAAGGATTTGTATTCTCTTTTATCCCATGATCCTTGAATCTTTCTATCATCTTTTCCACGTAGTGAGATTGAGATAGACTGATTCCATCTGGTGTTCTAGTAATTTTAATTCCTAAAATTACATCAGCAACCCCCAGATCCTTCATATCAAAACTATTGGATAACATTCTTTTAGTGGACTTAATAATTTCAATATTACTCCCAAGTATCAACATGTCGTCTACATAAAGACAAACAATGATACATGCATCTCCAACTGTTTTCGTGTAAACACACTTATCGCATTCATTGATAGTGAATCCATCTTTGATCATGACACTATCAAATTTCTCATGCCATTATTTTGGAGCTTGCTTTAAACCGTATAAGGATTTTACCAATTTACACACCTTGTGTTCTTGGCCCTTGACTTTAAACCCTTCTGGTTGCTCCATATATATTTCTTCATTTAATTCACCATTTAAGAATGCAGTCTTGACATCCATTTGATGGATATCTAAGTTGTGCAATACTGCAATCGCAATCAACATCCGAATGGACGTTATTCTTGTTACTGGTGAATAAGTATCGAAGTAGTCAAGTCCTTCTTTTTGTCGATAACCCTTGGCTACTAATCTAGCCTTGTACTTATCGATAGATCCATCGGGTTTTAATTTTCGTTTGAAAATCTACTTACACCCAATTGGTTTACTTCCAGGAGGCAAGTTTACCAATTCCCAAGTATGATTACTTAGTATGGATTCTATTTCGCTATTTATAGCTTCTTTCCACATTTGTGCTTCTGGGTTTGACATAGCCTCTTTAAATGTTTGAGGCTCGCTCTCAATAGCGTATGCTATGAAATCTGGACCAAAAGATTTTGAGATTCTAGATCTCTGACTTCTTCTTGGTTCAATTTCCGCATTTACAATTGGTTCCTCGGGGCTTTCGTCCCTGAACGCCATCTCGTGTGTTCTTTTCTCAGAAGTCTTATCTGCTTCCCGTTTGTATGGAAAGATATCTTCAAAGAACACAGCATCTCGAGATTCGATAATCATGTTTACATGAATATCAGGTATTTCTGACTTATGAACCAGAAATCTGTAGGCACTGCTATTTAAGGCATAGCCTATGAATATGCAGTCCATAGTTTTTGCTCCCAACTTAGTCTTTTTGGGTAATGGTGCCAGCACCTTTGCAAGGCACCCTCACATTTTGAGGTAATGGTAGGAAGGTGTCCTTCCATGCCATAACTCGAATGGTATTAGACCAAGTTTCTTGTGGGGTACTCTATTTAGAATATGATTTGCAGTTAATAGAGCTTCCCCCCACAAGTTCTGCGGAGCTCCAGAACTTACGAGCATGGAATTAACCATCTCCTTTAAAGTTCTGTTCTTCCGTTCAGCAATTCCATTTTGTTGAGGAGTGTATGGTGCTGTAGTTTGATGTATTATACCAAAACTAGCACATAACTCACTAAAATCATTTGATTCATATTCTCTGCCTCTATCGGATTTTAGAATCTTGATTTTCTTGTTGAGTTGATTCTCAACTTCAGCTTTATATGTTGTAAACATATTTATTGCCTCATCCTTACTGTTCAAAAGATACACATAACAGTATCTTGTACAGTCATCGATAAAAGTAATGAAATACTTTTTACCGCCTCTAGTTGGCATAAACTTCAAGTCACATAGATCGCTATGAATTAACCCTAAAGGTTCTGTATTTCGATCTATTGAGTGAAATGAATTTTTAGCCAACTTGGCCTCAACACAAACCTCACACTTGCGAATTTCTTCCAAGTTGAGTTTAGGAATATATCCCAGATTAGACAAGTTTTTCAAAGACTTGTAATTTACATGCCCTAATCTAGCATGCCACAAAATAGGAGACTCAAGCAAATAAACAGAAAATTTTCCTTTTATTAGCTTTGGGTACAAATACACGGACTTTTTATCAACCACTGCAACATTGGCTTTAAAAAGTCCATCAACAAGATAACCCTTTCCCACATACATCCCTCCCTTAGTAAGTACAATTTTGTCGGATTCAAAGACTATTCTAAATCCTTTCTTACTAAGTATAGATCCAGAGATTAGACTCTTGCGGATGTCTGGAACATGAAGGACATCGTTAAGAGTAAGCTCTTTGCCCGATGTCCACTTCAGGATGACCTTGCCCTTTCCTTCAACCTTTGAGGAAGCTGAATTACCCATGAATAATTGCTCATCTTGCTCTAGCCTTTGATATTCTGAGAATAACAATTTCTCCGAGCAGATGTGCCTAGTAGCTCCCGTGTCTACCCACCAATCTTTGTTATTGGTTGTCAGATTTACTTCTGACACCACGGCTGAAAGACTTGGTGATTCATGGTTGGTCATGTTGGCCTGTGGGTGGCTT
Source organism: Agave tequilana (assembly GCA_038442645.1). Classification (NCBI taxonomy): domain Eukaryota; kingdom Viridiplantae; phylum Streptophyta; class Magnoliopsida; order Asparagales; family Asparagaceae; genus Agave; species Agave tequilana. The sequence goes on from JAVJIF010002755.1 coordinate 45,319, forward strand.
TTCTTGTTCTTCTTTAGACGGCTGCGGCATTCATTTGCTTTGTGACCTTCTTTGTTGCAGATGTAACAGGTCCCTTTGAAGCGCATGGTTCTGCCGTCTTGAGCCTTGCCTTTGTACCCCTGGGAAGGCTTCTTCCTCTTCAAGCTTTTGGAAGTAGACGCTTTCCCCTTTGAGTCCTCGATCACATTTGCTTTTGCTTCGTAGGAGTTCTTGCTGCTCCTTTTCTCGGACTTGCGGTTGTCCTCCTCTATACGAAGCCTCACAATGAGATCTTCCAACTTTAGCTCCTTTCGCTTATGCTTCAGGTAGTTCTTGAAGTCTCTCCACGCAGGGGGGAGCTTCTCCACGATGGTTGCAACCTGAAAAGTTTCAGGAAGAATCATACCTTCGGCCTCTATCTCGTGCAAGATAAGTTGGAACTCTTGCACCTGACTGATGACAGTCTTGCTATCCACCATTTTGTACTCCAGAAATCGTCCAACGACGAACTTCTTGGTACCAGCATCTTCAATCTTGTATTTCTTGTCAAGACTGGCCCACAATTTCTTTGCCGTAGTGATTGGACTGTAGACGTTATAAAGAGAGTCATCCAGTCCATTAAGAACATAATTTCGGCAAAGGAAATCACCTTGTGTCCAAGCATCGACTGCAAGGACTGAGTCCCGATCAGTTCCGGGTTCTGGTGGATCCTCCTGCAGGAATTTGGCCAGATGTAGAGTGGTCAAGTAGAAGAGCATCTTCTGTTGCCACCTCTTGAACTCTGTGCCATCAAACTTTCCTGGCTTCTCCGGCTTCGGATTAGGAAGTGGAGTAGGCATCAAACCTTGGAGCGGTATGTTTGTTGCCTTGCTGGAGGTATCTTGATTTGTCTCAGACATTTTTTCTGCAAGTTCAAGCAGAACAGAAGTGAGAAACAGTTAATTGTCTTAAGATTGTTGGGTATTCTGCTTAACAAGAATCAATCTGACAACTAATCAAGATCACTGAGATATCAACAATCTAATTGGCCAGGTCGGCAAATATCAGGTGGGAGGTTTTCCGTTCAAAAGAACGTTTCTTAATTTAAGAACCCCTTTCAATTTCCTTCCTTAGTTTAAGCACCAATTAGACTGAATCCAAGTCAGTCTCGATATACTGTAAAGTATATCCCCTGTATAAAGGACTTAATCCACTTATACAGTAACACTTAGACTGAATCTAAGTCAATCTCGATATACTGTAAAGTATATCCCCTGTATAAAGGACTTAGTCCACTTATACAGTATTTGAAGTGAGGTACGCTTACAGCGAATCTCCTTAAGACAATTACGTCCCCCGCACCGGTGCTAACGGGATAATGGACGCTGGTCTCCCAAGATACAACACTTCTTCACGGTATTTGGATAGCACTTACCAAATTACCGTACGGTCGAACCGTAGTCAACCAGTACCTACACAGGATTAGCAAAACAGCGGTATAACGACAAATTTCAAATGAATATTATCTTACTCTTTTGGAGGAACACCCACTGTTAAGGACGTAGGAAGGTTGAAGAATTTTTGGCAGAATCTCCTTTAGGAAGTCGTTTCGGATTCCCACTTCACTTGGAAGTCGCGGATTCCCACTTCGTTGGAAGTCGCTCTGAAAGTCGTGGATTCCCACTTTGCTGGAGCCCAGTTCAGAACCGAAGTCAGAACTTTAGAGAGAGAGAGAGAGAGATCTCAGATTTGGTGTGTCTGAGAATGAACCCTGGAGCGCTATTTATAGCGCTCCGGAGGGTATTCTCGTCCGCCAAATTCCAGCAGTTGCGACGGTTCGGACAGAACCGTCGCAACCGATCAACCGCCCAACCGCACTGTTGGTTTTCCGACAGCGGTTGGCGAACGGTCGGATCTGTTCGCGCGGACACCCGTTGGCGGGAGAGTCGAATCTTTCCGCGGGTGGGTTGGAGCGGTTCGGCCCATACCTACGGACCCTGATTCAAAAAGAACCAAGCCAGGTAGGGAATCCGAACCCGAACCCAGACCCGGGCCCGGGCCCGAGCCCGAGCCCGGCCCGGCTCCGGCACCGGCACCGGCGCCGGCGCCGGCGCGCGTGCGCGCACGTACGTATGTACGTGCATAGTTCCCTCCTTTTCGCGCGCGAAAACTCCAAGTACCCAAAGGGCACGCCCTTTGTTCTCAATTTTCTCTATTTATACCCCATGAGCTTCCATCACATGGCCAATGTGGGACTAAATGCATGTAGCTAACTTTAGTCCCTTTTGGCTTTGAATTAGGCAATCTTTGGACTTGAATATCTCATTCATTCGAAGTCGGAATTGAACATGTGAATATACCACGTTCATCACAAATGGAAGGAGAACACACTCCAACCATCATCCGGTTGATTCGATCAACGGATCTTGCCATAATTCAACTCGAAGATTCACTTTATATTCTTCAATTCCAACAATCCCCCACAATGAATGGAGATTCAAGGAAATGACACACAAAGAGACTGACTCTATTGTGTAAGGTACTTTAGAAAAGAAACTGCATAAGGATAGGTGAACTAGGTCTTGAACCTTCCATAGTGAAAACTTTATCGGACTTGCTGGCTAATCAGTGAACTAGGTCTTGAACTGTTAGCCGTTAGTGTAAGCCAAGTCAACAAGCTTCACACAGTGACTTTCCAAATCAACTTTGGTTCTCTGTTGTGTCCGTTTTGGCCCTGGACATTCTTAGTTTCAGAGAGTATCTTTAGGGAATAACAGCCTCCATAGAGATTCCCAAAGAGCCGACCCAACTCTATACTCACATAGGTGATGGACCTATGAAGAGTAGTCTACTCTACTCCACTTGTATAGTAACAAGATATAGGCATCATTAAAAGCGTTAAGCTTATCCTTAATCCACTTGTAGAAAAGCACTTATGTGCACCTTAGGAATGGATTGGAGTTAAGCTCCCAAGTGCTTACTTGCTGAGTCAATCATAACTAGTTTTTCCTCTTGAACTTAGTCCGTGGGATCTCCAGTCGCTAAGTGAGGTTTCCATTAAGCTGACTCGGTAAGGTTAGACTTTTAGACCCATTCCCCTCGATGCGCAGTTTATACGCTCTCCACTTAAACCTTTAGTAAGCGGATCCGCTAAATTATCCTTTGACGATACAAAGTCAATAGAGATAATTCCATTTGAGAGCAACTGCTTCACGGTATTATGTCTACGACGAATATGTCTAGACTTACCATTGTATATCACATTTTGTGCCCTAGATATAGCTGTTTGATTGTCGCAGTGTATACATATAGCGGGCACTGGCTTTTGCCATAACGGTATATCTTCTAAGAATTGTCGAAGCCATTCTGCTTCTTCTCCAGCCTTATCTAAGGCTATGAATTCTGATTCCATAGTGGAACGGGCAATACATGTTTGCTTAGAAGATTTCCAAGATACCGCTGCTCCTGCTAGAGTAAATACGTATCCGCTAGTTGATTTTGATTCCTCAGAATCTGCAATCCAATTAGCATCACTGTATCCTTCCAGTACAGGAGGATACTTTCCATATCTCAAGGCATATTCCTTGGTATGTGATACGTAACCTAATACTCGTAGTAGAGCGGTCCAGTGTAGATCACTAGGATTACTAGTGTATCTACTTAACTTGCTTACAGCGTAAGCAATATCGGGTCTAGTGCAATTCATTAAATATATTAGACTTCCGATAATCTGAGAATACTCCAACTGGCGTATTCCAGATCCTATATTCTTATGAAGGTGGACGTGTGGGAGAAAAGGATTTGTATTCTCTTTTATCCCATGATCCTTGAATCTTTCTATCATCTTTTCCACGTAGTGAGATTGAGATAGACTGATTCCATCTGGTGTTCTAGTAATTTTAATTCCTAAAATTACATCAGCAACCCCCAGATCCTTCATATCAAAACTGTTGGATAACATTCTTTTAGTGGACTTAATAATTTCAATATTAGTCCCAAGTATCAACATGTCGTCTACATAAAGACAAACAATGATACATGCATCTCCAACTGTTTTCGTGTAAACACACTTATCGCATTCATTGATAGTGAATCCATCTTTGATCATGACACTATCAAATTTCTCATGCCATTGTTTTGGAGCTTGCTTTAAACCGTATAAGGATTTTACCAATTTACACACCTTGTGTTCTTGGCCCTTGACTTTAAACCCTTCTGGTTGCTCCATATATATTTCTTCATTTAATTCACCATTTAAGAATGCAGTCTTGACATCCATTTGATGGATATCTAAGTTGTGCAATACTGCAATCACAATCAACATCTGAATGGACGTTATTCTTGTTACTGGTGAATAAGTATCGAAGTAGTCAAGTCCTTCTTTTTGTCGATAACCCTTGGCTACTAATCTAGCCTTGTACTTATCGATAGATCCATCGGGTTTTAATTTTCGTTTGAAAATCCACTTACACCCAATTGGTTTACTTCCAGGAGGCAAGTTTACCAATTCCCAAGTATGATTACTTAGTATGGATTCTATTTCGCTATTTATAGCTTCTTTCCACATTTGTGCTTCTGGGTTTGACATAGCCTCTTTAAATGTTTGAGGCTCGCTCTCAATAGCGTATGCTATGAAATCTGGACCAAAAGATTTTGAGATTCTAGATCTCTGACTTCTTCTTGGTTCAATTTCCGCATTTACAATTGGTTCCTCGGGGCTTTCGTCCCTGAACGCCATCTCGTGTGTTCTTTTCCCAGAAGTCTTATCTACTTCCCGTTTGTACGGAAAGATATCTTCAAAGAACACAGCATCTCGAGATTCGATAATCATGTTTACATGAATATCAGGTATTTCTGACTTATGAACCAGAAATCTGTAGGCACTGCTATTTAAGGCATAGCCTATGAATATGCAGTCCATAGTTTTTTGCTCCCAACTTAGTCTTTTTGGGTAATGGTGCCAGCACCTTTGCAAGGCACCCCCACATTTTGAGGTAATAGTAGGAAGGTGTCCTTCCATGCCATAACTCGAATGGTATTAGACCAAGTTTCTTGTGGGGTACTCTATTTAGAATATGATTTGCAGTTAATAGAGCTTCCCCCCACAAGTTCTGCGGAGCTCCAGAACTTACGAGCATGGAATTAACCATCTCCTTCAAAGTTCTGTTCTTCCGTTCAGCAATTCCATTTTGTTGAGGAGTGTATGGTGTTGTAGTTTGATGTATTATACCAAAACTAGCACATAACTCACTAAAATCATTTGATTCATATTCTCCGCCTCTATCGGATTTTAGAATCTTGATTTTCTTGTTGAGTTGATTCTCAACTTCGGCTTTATATGTTGTAAACATATTTATTGCCTCATCCTTACTGTTCAAAAGATACACATAACAGTATCTTGTACAGTCATCGATAAAAGTAATGAAATACTTTTTACCGCCTCTAGTTGGCATAAACTTCAAGTCACATAGATCGCTATGAATTAACCCTAAAGGTTCTGTATTTCGATCTATTGAGTGAAATGAATTTTTAGCCAACTTGGCCTCAACACAAACCTCACACTTGCGAATTTCTTCCAAGTTGAGTTTAGGAATATATCCCAGATTAGACAAGTTTTTCAAAGACTTGTAATTTACATGCCCTAATCTAGCATGCCACAAAATAGGAGACTCAAGTAAATAAACAGAAGATTTTCCTTTTATTAGCTTTGGGTACAAATACACGGACTTTTTATCAACCACTGCAACATTGGCTTTAAAAAGTCCATCAACAAGATAACCCTTTCCCACATACATCCCTCCCTTAGTAAGTACAAATTTGTCGGATTCAAAGACTATTCTAAATCCTTTCTTACTAAGTATAGATCCAGAGATTAGACTCTTGCGGATGTCTGGAACATGAAGGACATCGTTAAGAGTAAGCTCTTTGCCCGATGTCCACTTCAGGATGACCTTGCCCTTTCCTTCAACCTTTGAGGAAGCTGAATTACCCATGAATAATTGCTCATCTTGCTCTAGCCTTTGATATTCTGAGAATAACAATTTCTCCGAGCAGATGTGCCTAGTAGCTCCCGTGTCTACCCACCAATATTTGTTATTGGTTGTCAGATTTACTTCGGACACCACGGCTGAAAGGCTTGGTGATTCATGGTTGGTCATGTTGGCCTGTGGGTGGCTTTTCTTGTTCTTCTTTAGACGGCTGCGGCATTCATTTGCTTTGTGACCTTCTTTGTTGCAGATGTAACAGGTCCCTTTGAAGCGCATGGTTCTGCCGTCTTGAGCCTTGCCTTTGTACCCCTGGGAAGGCTTCTTCCTCTTCAAGCTTTTGGAAGTAGACGCTTTCCCCTTTGAGTCCTCGATCACATTTGCTTTTGCTTCGTAGGAGTTCTTGCTGCTCCTTTTCTCGGACTTGCGGTTGTCCTCCTCTATACGAAGCCTCACAATGAGATCTTCCAACTTTAGCTCCTTTCGCTTATGCTTCAGGTAGTTCTTGAAGTCTCTCCACGCAGGGGGGAGCTTCTCCACGATGGTTGCAACCTGAAAAGTTTCAGGAAGAATCATACCTTCGGCCTCTATCTCGTGCAAGATAAGTTGGAACTCTTGCACCTGACTGATGACAGTCTTGCTATCCACCATTTTGTACTCCAGAAATCGTCCAACGACGAACTTCTTGGTACCAGCATCTTCAATCTTGTATTTCTTGTCAAGACTGGCCCATAATTTCTTTGCCGTAGTGATTGGACTGTAGACGTTATAAAGAGAGTCATCCAGTCCATTAAGAACATAATTTCGGCAAAGGAAATCACCTTGTGTCCAAGCATCGACTGCAAGGACTGAATCCCGATCAGTTCCGGGTTCTGGTGGATCCTCCTGCAGGAATTTGGCCAGATGTAGAGTGGTCAAGTAGAAGAGCATCTTCTGTTGCCACCTCTTGAACTCTGTGCCATCAAACTTTCCTGGCTTCTCCGGCTTCGGGTTAGGAAGTGGAGTAGGCATCAAACCTTGGAGCGGTATGTTTGTTGCCTTGCTGGAGGTATCTTGATTTGTCTCAGACATTTTTTCTGCAAGTTCAAGCAGAACAGAAGTGAGAAACAGTTAATTGTCTTAAGATTGTTGGGTATTCTGCTTAACAAGAATCAATCTGACAACTAATCAAGATCACTGAGATATCAACAATCTAATTGGCCAGGTCGGCAAATATCAGGTGGGAGGTTTTCCGTTCAAAAGAACGTTCCTTAATTTAAGAACCACCTTTCAATTTCCTTCCTTAGTTTAAGCACCAATTAGACTGAATCCAAGTCAGTCTCGATATACTGTAAAGTATATCCCCTGTATAAAGGACTTAATCCACTTATACAGTAACACTTAGACTGAATCTAAGTCAATCTCGATATACTGTAAAGTATATCCCCTGTATAAAGGACCTAGTCCACTTATACAGTATTTGAAGTGAGGTACGCTTACAGCGAATCTCCTTAAGACAATTACGTCCCCCGCACCGGTGCTAACGGGATAATGGACGCTGGTCTCCCAAGATACAACACTTCTTCACGGTATTTGGATAGCACTTACCAAATTACCGTACGGTCGAACCGTAGTCAACCAGTACCTACACAGGATTAGCAAAACAGCGGTATAACGACAAATTTCAAATGAATATTTGTCTTACTCTTTTGGAGGAACACCCACTGTTAAGGACGTAGGAAGGTTGAAGAATTTTTGGCAGAATCTCCTTTAGGAAGTCGTTTCGGATTCCCACTTCACTTGGAAGTCGCGGATTCCCACTTCGTTGGAAGTCGCTCTGGAAGTCGTGGATTCCCACTTTGCTGGAGCCCAGTTCAGAACCGAAGTCAGAACTTTAGAGAGAGAGATCTCAGATTTGGTGTGTCTGAGAATGAACCCCTGGAGCGCTATTTATAGCGCTCCGGAGGGGTATTCTCGTCCGCCAAATTCCAGCAGTTGCGACGGTTCGGACAGAACCGTCACAACCGATCAACCGCACTGTTGGTTTTCCGACAGCAGTTGGCGAACGGTCGGATCTGTTCGCGCGGACACCCGTTGGCGGGAGAGTCGAATCTTTTCGCGGGTGGGTTGGAGCGGTTCGGCCCATACCTACGGACCCTGATTCAAAAAGAACCAGGCCAGGTAGGGAACCCGGACCCGGACCTGAGCCCGAGCCCGGCCCGGCTCCGGCGCCGCCAGCGGCGGCGCGCGTGCGCGCACGTACGTATGTACGTGCATAGTTCCCTCCTTTTCGCGCGCGAAAACTCCAAGTACCCAAAGGGCACGCCCTTTGTTCTCAATTTTCTCTATTTATACCCCATGAGCTTCCATCACATGGCCAATGTGGGACTAAATGCATGTAGCTAACTTTAGTCCCTTTTGGCTTTGAATTAGGCAATCTTTGGACTTGAATATCTCATTCATTCGAAGTCGGAATTGAACATGTGAATATACCACGTTCATCACAAATGGAAGGAGAACACACTCCAACCATCATCCGGTTGATTCGATCAACGGATCTTGCCATAATTCAACTCGAAGATTCACCTTTATATTCTTCAATTCCAACAAATTGAACTTTAAGATCGATGCCCCCACTTCTAAGATACAACTATTGTATCATCTTCATGTACTTGGTTCCATTATTTTCTCTTTAATGGAATAGGTGGGTATACTCCACTTTTTTTTTTTTTTACAATAAAGTAACAATATTATGCAACTAATTTAGCAGAAAACCAAAATGATTTTGGTTCTCGCTAAACGTAATGCCACTGCCATCATATGTTGTGGCATTAACCAAACACATGTCAAATTTCTCCTACACATGCAAACATACGCCTGGCGTGCACTAACTAACACTAAAATTATTGAACAATGCATACATATCATCTTCCAACTTACAACAACCAAATTATGCAAACAAAATGAGATTTTTATACTTTCTATCAGGTCCACCCAATTGATTAACTGCCTCCAGAAAACAATGATGCAGCTCTAGGGTCCACCGCATCCTGGATATCCCTCAAACTACGCCCTAGCTTCCCATAATTTCCCCTTCGAAACCCACTTCCCATAAGACCACAAAAGTTTGATAATTTGAAACCTTAGATCAGCAAGAAGCCAGTGTTTCAAGCAAACCCAACTCATTAATGGAGGAATTTAGTGGGTCGATACAATCGAGGGAAAACCGGAAAGGGATCAGCGATGATAAAGGAGAGATTGAAACTTTTTTCCCTTTTTTTCGTTTCTTTTTAATTTTAGAGTGAGTTGTTGGAAATGGAATGGCAGTGACAAAAGGAGTCATCATGTTGTTTAAACTGGAAAGGGATCCAACTCTGAGTATTTCTCTTCTTCTGATTAATCATTATGTTGTTTAAATTAAGCACAAGAACAATGTGCGGAAATTCGAACTGGTTAAGCCCTCTAACGAAATTGTTTAGCTCTGTAAAAAGAAAGAACATGATGAGAAGTATAAAACCCTTCTTATGATTCTTCTTTTTATTGCTCTTGGGATACAATGGATTGTGACTTTGACAAATTAAACATCTTGTCCATATATACTTTTGCAACCCATGTCCATACTTAGCCTGTTGTATGCTTACTGGCGTCCATTGATTCAACCTGAAATTTGCCCGTTGGGCCCTTCTTCCTTATGTAGAGCCTGTACTCTTTGTACGTAGTGCGAGGGTAGCGTGCCGGGTTCTCCGGTGTCAGGAGCTCCGGTGCTGGTTCAATCGGAACATCAGTGTTGGGATTGTAGAAGAAAGCAATGGAGAAGCGCGCCTTGGTTGCGTTTGCAATCACGCGGTGCTCCACGCTCTTGTACACCCCGTTGCTAATCACCTGATTAATTGTAGATAATTAGCGCGATCGATCGCATATATCAGTAATACACGCGAAAATTCCAATACATAATCATTAATATAGACCTTTAGATTTAAAAATAAAAGAGAGTACTGCAGCCTCAAAACACTGATATGCATCGCTTCTTTCCTCTTTCTATTGAAAAAAACTAGGAAAACATTGTATCTTATTGAACTCAATAAAATTACTCTTATGTTGTCAAAAAATTGATAGTTTTTGTAAAACCTAAAATTGTAGAAAGTTTTCTTCTTTTTATTGACAATACTATTGTATTCTTCTCCAAACGTAGTAGAATGGGGGGATTTACTGTAGAATCGTACGAAATAATATATCAAATGTATTCTGTAAAACTCAATGGAAAAAAAAGTTCTTTTTGCTCATTCTAATAAGATGTTTCACCCAACAGTGATAAAGCAAAAGTTTCTTCTCCAATTTACCTATAATAAAATTAGAATTAAACATATTAAGCCTTCATAAAACATGTGTGCCACGCATTTTGAGTGAAAAGAGCATGTCCATGCTCAATAACCAAGACAGGACAAAAGCATGACATTAGTTTCTTGTTTTCTTGGACACAAACGTGCTCACAAGACACAAGTTCACTCATTTTGTTGTGTACACATCTATGCAGCTGCATGTGTGAATTCAAATATGAGACTACTATGAGGCCGTTTGTTTCGAGTAAAACTCGTAAATGACTTACTACCCAGTTACAATTACGGCGTTTGTTTGGACCGTAATTCGTAAAAGACTTACGTAACTCAACTAACACTCACTTGCAACTCAGTTATCACTCACTTACAGCCCAGTTACAGTTAATTTTGTGATCATACAAATTTGTAATATTTTTTATATTAATATTAAAATTTTTAATATTTAACTTTTTAATATTTATTTGCAGTATTAAAACTTTTAAAATCACCAAATAGTTGATTTTGTGATCAACTTTCACTTACGACTTATACATTACGACAACCTAACACCGTAAAGTACAATACACTTTCCCACTTTACAATTTTATATTACCAACCAAACACTGTAAAATTTACATACATGTAACTCATTTACAATTGTAAAAGACTTTACCAATTACAACTACGAATTACGGCCAGTTACGACAACCAACAGACCCATATATCACTGGCTCGAATCTCACAAGGTATTATTATATATGAATTGCATTCCGTCTGATATGTAACGGAGACAACTGTGACAGGTAGGGCATGGCTTTGTCTCTCAAACTATTACTCCTATTTGTTTTATTTTTATTTTTTCCTTTAATTTTTAAAATTAACAAGTTGAATGATGAATAGGAAAAAAAATTTTAAATTGAAAAAAAAAATTACCTGAATTTGATCAGCAATGTTCACAACAAACGCATTGGGAGCAGACCGGACAGTGACCCATTTACCGCCCTTGCGGACTTGCAGCCCCTCGACATGATCATCGGCGAGCAGCACCGTGAGGCCACCGGGATCGGAGTGCGAGGAGAGGCCGAGGGTGAGGCCCGGCTGCGGGCATTTCGGATAATAGTTCACCCTTATGCCAGCCTGAATGTCTTCACCTCCAAATTTTTCCTTCAAGAATCCCTCATCCAACCCAGGCTCATGGAGAGAACCTTCATCAGAGTCCCGCATAGCTTCAGTATTTCTTGATTGTATTCTTCAGTTGTCTCCCTTCAAAATTCACCATCAATGCAAACACAAACAACCAGTTTTACGACAAACTCTATAAACGTTTGTTACCTGATAATGGTAGTTTATAAGTTACTTGCAATTGCTTCAAAAAAATAGTATGAGTTATTGCTTGTTTTGATTTAAACATAAAATATATTTTAATATATAATTTCAAAGGATTAAAATATCTTCCTTTTCTAGCGACATCCTCTTTTTATTGTTGATTGTCAATTTTGGGAATAATCAAATAATCAGGAGTTGTATTTGAAATAATTTAAAAACTTTTTGAAAATATATCAAAATACCAACATTCTTTTGGCAACTATATCAAAATAAGCAAGAATTCTCGGCGTAGCACCTCCCTTGATTTTTAGAATGCCCAAACCGAATCAAAAATTAAAAACAATTGAAGAAAACAATTGTATTTTACATAAAATAAATATCTTTTCTAAAAAAAAATCTCTTTAAAAACATTGATCATGTTTCGGGTTCAAGTTGGTGAGAGATTTGTTCAAAACACACGAAAAAAAAACCAGGAATTTCAGCATGCCTCCTAATCTTTAAAATTAGAAACTAAGAAAATATTTACTAAATTATTTCAATAAGTAAATACCTGCAGGAAACGGGGAGCGCAAGCCATTTCTCAGTACTCTTCCTACCCTCAGGGAAGGTCTCAAGGTAGAAGTAATCCCCCCAGTCAAGAACCGCCCCCTTCTCCTCCCCAAGCCGGCTGCCGTAGCCCTGATAACTCACCGGATCGTTGGCCAGCTTCTTCTTCTCCTCCACGGGAAGCTGAAAAAATTTCCTCCAAACCCTTCTCATCTTCTCAATCAGATCCAAGCCCACGCCATGGTTCACCACTTGGAAGAACCCCCACTCTCTGCAGGCCTCCGAAATCGCCTGCAGTATCACCTCCCGAGGCCCCATCAGGTCGATGACTGGTATCTTCGATGAATCATCATCGTTGGTCTCTGGCGAAGGGCGCTGCGAGGGAGGCTTGATGTACCTGGCAGGGACCGCAGTGATGCCGCCGCTGTCGGCTAGGGACTGGACGGGGACGACGGGCTCCTGCCATTGTTGAGGGAGATCCATGCTAGGGTTCTTGGGAAGCTAGAGGGGAATGTTTTTTGATACATGGCTATCTATCTTCTTGATGTGTATTTATAGCATGTGATCAGTGTGTGACTGTGAAGAAGCAAAGCATACATGCAAGCATGAGTCCAAAAGAGATTTGGTGAATTTGACGAAGATGAGAGAGAGAGTTGACTCATTAAGTCATTTGTATGCTGTCGCATGCATTTTACCTAATTTGCGAACGTTAAAACGTGCAATATGTGACTGTGGGGACTGAATTGGGAGTGGGCTGGTCCCGTTTCAGTTTCAACTGTTTTTGACTGGTACCACCAGTGTCAGAGGTGAGATCTCGTGTCTGGTTCAGGACAGCCAACAGCCTTGTTTTGCTGACGATGAGTGGCGTGCAGGTGACCAAAAAATTAACTCCAGTTATTGAGAGTGACGCCTGTCTAACTGACATTAAGAGTTCGGAGTCTGCCATGAGAAGTCTCAAATTCTAATCGTGGTTATCGCCTCTGTCTTTAGGGGGAAATTTTTTTTTTGAATCATTAATGATGTTTAGCATGAGCCCATTGTAGATTAATGAGATGTCTAATTTGATTTGTTGTTATTTATCATCTTAGATATCCAGCGCAAGTGGTTGAGTGGTAGTCTTGAGTTCATTAAGAGCCCCGCTCAACTGCTTAGATCACCATTGAGAGTCTCGCTAGTGACATATTTATAATATATTTAATTAATTTTGGCCTCTGTGATTACTTGTCAGGCTATGAAAATTTACCATATTAGATAGTAATGATCTTCATTTTTTGACAACCAGATGACCGACCATTCCATTTCCCAATCAAAAATCACACTCCTCCTCTAGCTCATCGGTTATCCGTGTAGGACAGAAAACAACAAGTCGGGTTGGGTACAAAAATATATGAATTTACTCAATTATCCTTGACTCGTACCAAATCCGTAATTCACACGTCTTTGAAATGACCAAATTTGAAGGGCACATACCAAATTCGTGAATTCACGGGTTAGATATACCCAACCAGCGAATTAACGGGTCAAACTCGAACCCGATCAAATTTGAATTGACTAGATTATCCTTTAGCACTTGTATCGAGCTAGGTTAATATAAAACGCATGGATCCAAGTTATGCTTAGAATGAAAGTGATAATTTGGACAAAGGAAAATTTATGCATATTTGTTCATAAAGCAATTACATCAATATATAGGGACGTGGAGAGAAGAATATGAAAATTATATACATTCAGATACAATGAATTAAATGCCTATATACGGGAGGTCAAGATACAATGAACCACATGCCTATATATAGGAGGTTCAGAAATAATGAAACATTTGTCTGTTAACAGAAAGAAATTCTAAATCAACTTTATCTACGAAAAAATTGCAAATAATGCAACTATCATGGAGAGTTTGATCCTGACTCAGGATGAAGCGGCATGCTTAACACATTGATTAGTATCCAAAATTGCATATTTCGTATCACATCTTCACATTTATTCAATATTAAATTCTGTTAATAACACCTCTCTTGTATGTTCCTAAGTCCATGGTATGGAATGAAGAAGAAACCCAAAAATCCCATTTATCTGATAATTTAAAGCCTACAAATATAATCATTGACTTTGAAAGTAAGACCTGCCAAAAGAAGTTGCAGAAAATCAGAAACCACCAGTAGAGGGACAAGCCAACAGTCTGCACCCACTGGTGCGGTGTGCATTCTAGGGCCGCGAAAACGTGGCAAAATCGCGTTTCCACGGCCTTCTGGTGGGGCCAAGTGTCGACTTTCGACTCATGACCCCGTGATGCCTCCCTGGTGCCCCCCTTTGCCTACAAATATCCCAGGTTGGCCAGATTTCCAGAGAGAAGAATTTTTAGGGTACTTTTTAGGGTAGTTTCCTTTTTTAGTTTAGATTAGTTGTTTTTCTTCTTCCTCTTTTGTATTTTTCATTTCTTATAGATCATGTAATAGGGATGAGAGTAGTATATAGGATGAAAGTAAGAGTGCTTGTAATGGAGGGTGATACTCTATGACAGGTTATCTTTTTATCTCTCATTATTTTCTTCCCTCTAACTCCTTTTACATGCTTAGTTAATTTTCTCTCATGGCAATTAACTACTAACCACTAACTTGCTAACTCCTTATTTGATAATCCACATGAATCTAATAGTCTCTACTTGGCCTTACTCTTGCAAGAGCCATTGATGGCTCATGATGATGGTTTCTAGCACTCTAACATCTAACTCTCTAACAAGTTAACATTATTTTATTTCATGCTTACTCTAATTTAGTTTTGATAGTTTAAGTGTATCTTACACTTGTTGAGTTGGATGTGAAAGTGATCTTATGGGTCATGTTTTGAAACACTCTTGAATCAAGGACTAGTGATGGTCATGGATACATGTGAGGTAACTATCATTGAGAGGTTAGCTTGGTTAGTGGAGCCATTAGTAGTTAGTAGCCATGAGTTTTCTTTTCTTTTTACTTTGTTTTAAAAATATACTAAAAGTCACAAATATCATCTCTTCAATGTTCTATCTTTGTTTTCACCATACTCTTCTCTTTCCATTCTTTGTTTTCTTTTCTTTTGATTTTTTAAAATGTTGAAAAAACTTTAACACACACGTGAACATACCGTGAAAGCTTCTATCGCCTCCCGTCCTTATGGATTCGACCTGTTTTAGCCTCTATGCTATAACGGAAGTACCGAGTTTCAAAACAACACTTTTCCTGTACGGTTTTCTCCCAATCAAATTTTGGCACCGTTGCCGGGGATGGAAACAGTTTGATCTCACATTTTTGTTAAGTTTTCTTTTTTGTTTTTAATGTGCAGGTCAAATTTTTAGCATTGCAGAAATCCACACTTGCCTTTGTGTGGTTAGGTAACTTCTTGTATATTACTATATTCTGCTGCTATTTCTGTTTATATTACCGGTACACTGTAATAATTAAAGAACTAATATACAGTAATTTGATGTTTTAAAATGTTTAAACATTTGCATCTAGGCACATATCAATTTTCATTTCAATGTACTGTATTTTGTTCTTCTGTTGTTGTGATCTGGACCGAAGTGTACATATTACATTACATATAGTTATGACAAATACTTGGGTGATTTATTCGCTTTGTATGTTCATTCTTATCTATATT
Organism: Agave tequilana; assembly: GCA_038442645.1. Taxonomy (NCBI): domain Eukaryota; kingdom Viridiplantae; phylum Streptophyta; class Magnoliopsida; order Asparagales; family Asparagaceae; genus Agave; species Agave tequilana. Next base: position 61,064 of record JAVJIF010002755.1, read on the forward strand.
GCACACTTGTACGAATTGAACTTAAGGGCATATCCAATATAACATAAGATGGGGAAGTCATTACCCTCGCTTAGCCCAAAAACCACCTCCCCACTCACACAACCCAAGCCTAAATAAAACTTACTAGACGTTGGCCCCTAGGGACATCTCGGACTCATTTAAGAGATTGACCTAAGGGAAAGTTGTTAGAATTTGACTCTTATCAAATCGGTGTCAAAAGTTGGGGATTGAGAGGCGAAACCTCGAAAAATAGTGTTTTGGCATAATTAAGCCCGTTCCTCCGATACGGATACCTCCCACTGATCTTATCCCTACCTGGCTGATTAACTTGTGATCAGATTCCTACGATGTATCCCCCGTGGACAGTCTAACCAGTTAGGAGTCGTCTAGGTCTAGGTCAATCCTAGAATAGGCTTGTTTTTTAAATTTTCTTTTCTTTGTTTGACTGTTTGTTTGACTGTTTTTGTTTTTGTTTTGTTTTTTTTTTTTTGACATCTTTGTGTTATGGATTACAATTATAAGTATTCCAATGTATATAGTGATCTATACTTCACTCCTATCTCTTTTAACTCGTATATTACCAACCCGGCATTGCATAATTCTAACCAACCAAGTATGCCAGATTGCTCTTTTCCGAATCAATATATACCCCAGTCCCAATACTATAAACAAGACTGGAATAATCATCATCACTCTTCACAGAGTCAGTGGGGATACAACTCTCCTGAATCATATGGTCAACCACCTTACCAACATCCAGCTTCATATACTCCTCCCGAACAACTATTAGAAGAATCAATTGACTAAGAAAAGAGGATGAAAGCCTTAGAGGAACTCAGCAATGAATTCAAAATCTAGAAGACTCAAAATACCATCAAAGTTTTCAAATCCCAGATCCTTACTCTTTTTTTTAGGTCCCACAGTAAGAAGAACATACCGACTTAGAAAAGAGTACAAAATCTATGATTCAATTCTAAAGCGATCCTTTCAATATAATAGAAGCTAAACTTAGTCGATTGGAAAACATGTGTAGGAATAAGGAAACTCTCCCTACCCAATCTTTGACTATTCCTAATACTTCTAATCATATTGATGAAAATCAAGAATCATAGAATCTTGAAGACTTTGACCAAGATTCAATTTCACCACAAAATCTTGAACTTGACCAATATCAACCCATTAACTAATTGGCAAGTTTTCATTTCAATAAAATTGAACTTGAATATGAATGTGAATCCGACCCATAACTTTGTGATTCAATTCTAATCGTTGAATCTATATTGACTCCGGCATTCTTACCCAAGTTAGACCCATTTCTTGAGCCAATATTGATTCATGTATCCATAGATTTTAAAATTGAATCATTTCTTTTAGATAGTCACATTTCATTGATGGAATAGAATGTGAAATTAAATTCTTTGATTTGGACTCAACTCTTGAACCTAAACCAACTCTTGAACTCAAAGTTGATTTTTTCAAGTTAGTATTGGCTCCCGAACTTTTCATTTCAAAACCCAAATCATTCATTCCACAAAATCACACTCTATTATTGGACTAAGGTATTGACCAGAATGACTCAGTGATGATCTTGCATGATTGGTCATGTAAAGGAAATAATTTTCATGATAGAATCTTGCATGATCCTATTCATATTGGGAATTATAAATACGTAAATAGAAAAGAGGTCGATAAAGGCGGGTTCCGCAAATCACCACATTATCTTGATTGGGTAGCAATGCTAGGCCCAATCAAACCACCAACGGAACCACCACCATGAGGTAATTTTTCTTTCCTTTTCATTTGTTTCATGCATATACACACTCACAATGCATTGATCACAATGTATGAGATAAGTATGGGGGAGGGTTTTTAACATAGTTTGTTTTAAATTTTCTTTCTTTTACACTTCATTTTACAAAATTTTTAGATTTTTCTTTTGTATAAAAACTCTTTTCTTTTTTATACAAAACTTTTTGAAATAAGAAACAGTTTTGATTTATTTTTAAGATAGTTAAGAGGATCTTAGAAATTAAGAAGACCTAAAATTATGAATTCTTAAACTGAGTCAAAATAATAGATCTTGTTTAAATTTTAAGATAAGAAAGAAAGATTGAAAAAATAATTTGATCTCGAATTTTTTACCTTAGATATATGTAATTCACACTTATACAATTATTTTTGGGATTGAAACAAAGACTGAAAATGCCATAAAAATATATAAATAAAAAATTATGATATAAATTACTTATTGAAGCCGGGTAGCTATGCCTCAGGAAACATGATTATTCACGCCTAAAATAGTGACAAAAATAAAATAATCCCCTTTAGTTTTGTGGCCTTTTTTACTCGAGCCCTTAATGTAACGCCCCGATCCCAATGATACGGGGACGTCACTGCGACGCATATACGTAGGTCAGATGGTGCCCCCACGTATATACGCTAAGCATAAGTACAACAAGCATCAGAGTGTAACACACAGCGAGATACAATCATATGCCAACATACAAGATAAAAGTACAGAGTTATACAAGTTATGATATACAAAATCACCATACAGTGTCCAATATCACATCCCAGTCCAAATGAAACGAGATACAACCCAAAATACAAAAATGCTCACGTGTGGATGGAGACCACGTGAACCAAAAGAAGTGCCGGGCACGCAGGATCTAGGACAGGTCGGACTGATCTCCAAGGTAAGCCAAGTCCTCAGCGGAAGGCTCCACCTCGTTCCAGGCCTCTGAATCTGAATGTGCAAATCCAAAGGGTCAAGACATAATACGAGAAATAAAATAGCCAAGTGACAATAGGATCATGAATAGTGGTAGAAGAGCAATACTAAGTAACCCTGCATGTCAGGATATGTAACTATGTAAGGTAATGACATATGAAATGAATATACAATGAGTGTCTTATTATTATTACTTGTCTTACTGTGATATCTAGCTATGTGACCCAGCGTCCCAGAGCACATAGATCCATATCCTAGTATGACAAGGTTGTTATTGGAAACAGCGGTTGTATCGACGAACTATGTTTACAGTGGGTGAAACCTGAAATAGTGAAGCCTGATCAGTGAAGCCTGAGCAATAAAACCAGAATAGTGAAGCCTGCTCGGTCAAAACCGGAATAGTGAAGCCTGCTCGGTCAAAACCGGAATAGTGAAGCCTGCTCGGTCCCCTGGCGTACCACAGGTCAGACCGGAACAATATTATACAATATTGTTTAAACCACTGTAAACACGAACACATACCGATATTCCGCACATTTCCCCCGACCCGGATGTAAGTTGGTGTATTTTATGTAAAAGTCAAGTATATCATGCTTTGGTTTAAGAGATGGCATGATAGGTGGTGATATTGCTATTTAACATGCCATGGAAGGAAATATATGCAATAACAAGTCATGAGGTAACCAGTAAATACGTCCAATCAGTTATACATCCGGAAAAGCCAGTATTGGAGCATGAACAAGCAATAAACGATACATGCGTAACAAGTAAAAGAACCAAGTTCAGAACAGAAATTAACTATGCAACACTGCCAGAATTAGTCGACTAGGAGTATAGATTAGTCGACTAATAGGGTCTATAGTCGACTAGCAGTATAGGTTAGTCGACTAAGTCAGAGATGTAAAGGATTGGAGTTCTGTTTCAGTGCATGTTAGTCGACTAGGTTGAGGGGATTAGTCGACTAATACTGGGATTAGTCGACTAGGTGGATTCAGGAGTCGACTAATATGGTTTCCAGAGAGTTTGTTAGTCGACTGATAAATTGGCCAAGTCGACTAATGCTGTGTTTTCCAGAAAGCCTAAATTTCAGCTAAGTGTTCTAGTCGACTAGACCTATGGATAAGTCGACTAATACTGTGTAAAAATAGTGAGCAGAACAGAAAATCCAGATTTTTGTGTGGTTTGGTTCTAACAGTTAAAAGTGGGATTTTCACAGCATTACAAGTCCTGTTTTACTAATACAAGCTCACTAGAACATAGAATAGCCAAGGTAAATGATAGGTTCACCTAGTTATGTTGGATTTGAGTGTTATGACCTAAAAATAGGGTTTTTATCATACCCAAGAACATGGATCACTACCCTAGCACATGTGATTGGTAGATTAAGTCTTGGTGAGTAAGAACTCACTTGGAAGATCAGATCTGAAGTTTGATTTAGGGTTGGAGGTGTTGGCTTCCCTCCAAAGCTTGTAGTTGAAGCTTGAGGTTGAAGAAGTGCTCCTTGGATGAAGCCTTGAAGAACCCCTTTGTGATCTAGAGGAGAAAGTGGAGGGATTGGAGTGATCTAGGGCTAGGGTTTTGCTGGAGGAAGAGGAAGAGGATTTCTGCAATTTCTCTTTTGATGGAGAAAGTGAGAAAAAGGGTATTTTGCAAATGCATGTGATTATATACTTTGGGGTTCTTGTGAAGGGGGTGACAATTTGGTGGATGTGAGGGGTTTCTTTGCAAGAATGTGGGGTGAGGTGTCCTCTCCCTTGCCACTTGGTCAGCTGAGAGCAAGAGAGAGTGTGAGTGGGTGGTAGGTAAGGTGAGTGGAATGATGAGGTGGCAAGTGAAGTGGAAAATCAATTTTTGCAAATTTTGGAAAAATGCTAAAAATTCAAGTATTTTGGATTGGTCTGGAAATTTTACCAAAAATCAAGAAAAATATTTGAAGACTAAAGGTGAAATCCGTTTGAAGAAATACTGTGTAGATTTTTAATTAAAAATCCCAGAAGCAGAAATTTACCGACACCGAAATAATTTTCATAAATTTATAAAATTCTTAGAAAAATAATATAAGTAGGAAATATGATTCTAAGCAATAAAGTCTAAAGGACTTTCTTGAAATTCCTAACAGATTGGAAGATAAAATTTTGGAAATCGGTCAGCGGTACTGGCCGACACCGGTTTTTGAAGAAATTCATTTTAATTTCAGAAAATTCTAGAAAATCACAAAAAATCCAAAATATTATAAAATGATGTTTGAAATTAAAATCGGTCAAATACGGATGGTAAATCGGAAGATACGGTCAAAGGGCGAATACGTAACTAAGTACGTATTCCGGGAAAGGGGCATTACACTTAAGCTCCAGGAAGGTTTTCTCATCTGGTTCCTTAAAACCATCTGGTTTGAGAGTAACTGCCTAAAGGCTCACTACCCGGTAAGCTAGAAGCCTAAGAAAATTAAGGAAAAAAGAAAAAAATTGATATAAATAAATGGCATGAAAGTTAGAGTCAATATCTCAAAAATCTTCACAGTTCACAAAGTGCATATTTTCTAAGAGTTTTTATGAAAGATTAAAAAAATGATTCAATTTTAAATTCTTACATTTAATTTATAACAAGATTTTGCATTTAGGATTAGTTTAAGAATGAATAATTTCTAGTTAACCTATGATCTAGGATCACTTAAATTTTCGCAAAAATATTTCAACACTTTTTCTCTATTTTCATAATACGTTTTCAAAATACTAACATTTAATTTCTTTCTTTATGGATTTTGTGGGTGTAATCCACTGAAAACCCTCAGGAGATAAAACTCCTCTTTTAGGGGAAACTTAGAATTTTAGGGCTTGTTGCACACGCTCAATGCAACCGCGTCACCTGTGAAAGTGGTGTAATAATTTTCTTAGTTTTTCTGTTTTACTCGGGGCGAGTAAAACATATATGTGGGGGTGTAATTTGTCTCCAAAATTTTATATTTCGTATCACATCTTCACATTTATTCAATATTAAATTTTGTTACTAGCGCCACTCTTGTTGTTCCTAGGTCCATGGCATGGAATAAAGAAGAGCCCAAAAATCCCATTTATTTGGTGATTTAAATCCTACAAATATAGTCATTGATTTTGGAAGTTAGATCTGTCAAAATAGGTTGCAGAAAATTAGAACCAAGCAGAAACCAACAGAGGAATAAGCCAACAGTTTGCATCAACTAGCACGGCGCGTGCGGCCCCTGAAGGGCCGTAGAAACGCAGCAAAAACCGTGTTTTCGAGGCCTTCTGGTGGGGCCACATGTCGCGTTTCGACTTGTGGCCTTGTGATGCCTCCCTGGTGCCTCACTTTGTGTAACGCCCCGAACTCACGGGTACGGAGACATCATCAATTTTCCCTTTTAAATAAACAAATCTCCCCCCTTTTTCAATTATTCCTTTTTCTTTTTTTCTTTTTTTTTTCTTTTTCTTTTTCTTTTTCCTTCTTCTTCTGCTGGCGCCCGACATCCACCCACCTTCCTCCTAGATCCGGTGCTTCGGGGGGGCTGAACGCCGCCGGCACGTCGTCGGCGGTTAAGCGCGGCCAGGGGGCCTCCTGGTCCCCTGTGCGTGGGCGAAGGAGGGGGCGGTAGCCCCCTCCCTTCTCTCTTTTCTCTCTCTCTCCCCTTTCTCCCTCTCACTGGTTGGCCACGCCGGCGGCCAGGGCCGCCGCTAGCCACCACTGGCCGGAGAGGGACCGGCCAGTCTCCCTCTCCCTTCTATCTCTCTCTAAGATCCCTCTCTCTCCCCCTCTCTTTCTTCTCTCTCTCTCCCTCTCCTTTCCCTCTCTTTTGGGGTGGCCGGCGGCCACCCCTGCCTGCGCCAGCCACGGCGGCCGGCGCAACCTCTTGCGCCTCCCTGGTCGCAGCCAGGGAGCGGCAGAGCCAGCCCATGCCGCTGGCCTGGGCTGTGCGTGGGCAAGGGGCCTCCTGGTAAGTTAGTATATGTTATATAAATGATTATCATGCTTTATAAATAGCTTTCGGCCATTATTATACTTTGTCGAACCGGTATTATACCGGGTCTGTCTGATTCTGCTCCCATTTTACTCGCTTCGCATAGCTAATTAAAAAATAAATTTATTATTATTATAAAAATAATTGTGAAGAGTTTTAAATGTTTATATCGTTTCTCCTGTACCTTGTTATGTGACCGGTTGATACCTGATATTTGTTGTTTTGACTCTCACTAACATATTAGTTACCTGACCCTAACATGTATACACCTGATACTTGCCATGTCATGCTTCACACTTGATATCTGACGCCGGTACTTGCCATGCTATACTTATTATCTGATATCTGATACCGGTACTTGTCATGCTACGCTTATTATTTGATATCTGATACCGGTACTTGTCATGCTACGCTTATTACTTGATATCTGATACCGGTACTTGTCATGCTATCTTATTATTTGATATCTGATACCGCTACTTGTCATGCTATACTTATTACTTAATATCTGATACCGGTACTTGCCATGCTATACTTATCGCCTGATACCTGACACCTGATATAATAACACTTGACACTTGACATGCTATTACCCGGCACTTGTACACTTGACCTAATATTGTGGCACCTATATTATATTGCATATTCATGTCTATTACTTTTATGGGGACTTGGTATGATTATTATACTGTTACCAGATATTTGGTACTCCTGAACTCCTGTACTCCTGAACTCCTATATTTTTTAAACCCCTGAAAAAGGGTGACTCTTGATATTATACTCCTGATATTATATTCCTGTTAATTCCCGTAGCGGGATAATCATGGTTATACTGTATACACTTGTGGATATTATCTTTGGGCAATTCATATATGTATAATAAAAATACTCAACTTACACTGGGATGGGGGAAAATGATGGAAACCGGTATGATGTCATATTTATAATGGTGATATTTCTGAAGTGTCGTGTGGGGCGCTTAATGATAAGTCCCTAGAAATAGTAGCCTGAATCTGAAGTGACGTGTGGGGCGCGTAATGATAAATCCCCGAAAGTAGTAACCTGAATCTGAAGTGACGTGTGAGACACGTAATGATAAGTCCTCGGAAGTAGTAGCCTGTACTCCTGAGCTAGTCCCGGGCAGAGACGGGACCCACTATAAATTTAGCCATCAGATTTATCAGTTTCAAATAATAACTCATCTTATTCATAAGTGAATGTATGTGTGCCGGTAGCACATACAAAAGCATATGGATCAGATGAATAACATAAAACAACCAAACAGTAATAATGTTAGGAACGTGTGATATTTGGTTTCTCTTTTGTTCGGGTCCTGGTACTCACATATCAGACCCGAGTATGTTCTACGGAGTACGAACTCTAGTATGAACTATCGGTGATGTGAGGTGCTGGTAGGGAGGCGATTGAAATATCAAACAATGCTGATTATTATTATTGTATAACTTAAAATGCGGCACCTTTATATTCTCCAGCTATAGTATTATGCTCTGAGTTAACACCCTATTTTATAACAAATGACCTCTGTGATACCATGATTACACCAGACACACTTTAGTTCTGTTACTCTGAGAGCATCTCAAGTCGTATAAACTCAGACGATGGCGACATGGTATATGTGGTATATAGATGAAAGTTTCCTTGTTTGGATTATCCCCTCGACGTATCAACCCTATGAATCCATAATCAGAGCTTATACAACTAGTTTTGTCCATACTTATATTTATCGCATGTTTAGTGTATTTATCACATGTTTAATATATTTATCTCATGTTTATGTGTACCTATGCTCTGTATACCGTTTTTCATGCATGTTTTCCGAGTCAGATTCATTGATATACATGTATTTACTTGATCTCGGATTTACTATAATTTTCTTTATGTTACTTGTTATTGCTTATACCTGCATACCTGAACCACATCACTTGATCATGTATACATGTGCCTGTTATGCACGCCATTTGGCTTTATCCTATGTACTCGCTGGGGTTGCTAACAACCCTGAATTCTCATGTCCAGATCCTGGAGTCTAGATCGTGACCTTGCTGTACCTGATCAGAGTAGCGCGCAAAAGCATGGATTAGCAGTTGCCTATCTGAACCCTCCTTCTTCCGGCCTCTCCTTAATCAGCTCGCGAGATTCTCATCTTGCTACTCGTGAGTACTTTCCCGTATTTCATATTATACATCCTTCTTTTGTGCTTCTTAGTGATCATATATTCTTGAGTTATTATATCATACTTTGTGATAACTGTGCACTTGTGCTATTATTTTTAGAACGTATATTATCATTATGCTTCCGCACTCTGATTCTTGCCTGTATTATTGCTTAGCGTATTTTCGAAACTTTAACACAGATCGGAAATACCCTCACGTATATACGCTAAGCAACAGTACATGCAAGAATCAGAGTGCTAAAGCACAGTGATAATATACGTTCCAGTAATAATAGCACAAGTACACAGTTATCACAAGGCATGATATAATAACTCAAGAATATATGATCACTAAGAAGCACAAAAGAAGGATGTACAATATGAAATACGAGAAAGTACTCATGAGTAGCAAGGTGAGAATCTCGCAAGACGATTAAGGAGAGGCTGGAAGAAGGAGGGTCCGGATAGGCAACTGCTAATCCACGCTTCTGCTGCGCTACTCTGATCAGGTATAGTAAGGACACAGTCCAGACTCCAGGATCTGAACATGAGGATCCAGGGTTGTTAGCAACCCCAGCGAGTACATAGGATAAAGCCAAATGGCGTGCATAACAGGCACACGTGTACATGATCAAGTGATGTGGTTCAGGATGCAGGTACAAGCAATAACAAGTAACATTAAGGAAATTACAGTAAATCTGAGATCAAGTAAGTACATGTATATCAATGAATCTGAATCAGAAAACATGCATGGAAAATGGTATAGAGAGCATAGGTACACATAAACATGCGATAAATATATTAAACATGTGACAAGTACACTAAACATGTGATAAATATAAGTATGGACAAAACTAGTTGTATAAGCTCAGATTATGGATTCATGGGGTTGATACGTCGAGGGGATAATCCAAATAAGAAAACTCTCATCTTTATACCACATATCCCATGTCGCCATCGTCTAAGTTTATACGACTTGAGTTACCCTCAGAGTAACAGAACTAAAGTGTGTCTAGTGTAATCATGGTATTACACAGGTCATATGTTATAAAACAGGGTGTCAACTCAGAACATAACAATATAGCTGGAGAATATAAAGGTGCCGCATTTTAAGTTATACAATAATAATAATCAACACCGTTTGATATTTCAATCGCCTCCCTACTAGCGCCTCACATCACCGATAGTTCATACTAGAGTTCGCACTCTGTAGAACTTACTCGGTCTGAAATGTGAGTACCAAGACCCGGAGAGACCAAATATCACATGTTCCTAACATTATTACTGTTTGGCTGTTTTATGTTATTCATCTGATCCATATATTTTTGTATGTTCTACCGGCACACATACATCCACTTATGAATAGGACGAGTTATTATTTAGAAACTGATAAATCTGATGACTCATATTTATAGTGGGTCCCTTCTCTGCCCGAGACTAGCTCAGGAGTACAAGCTACTACTTCCGAGGACTTAGCATTACGCGCCCCGACACGACACTTCAAACTCAGGCTACTGCTTCAAAGGACTTATCATTACGCGCCCCACACGACACTTCAGAAATATCACCATTATAAATATGACATCATACCGGTTTCCATCAGTTTCTCCCACCCCAGTGAATGTTGAGTATTTTTATTATACATATATGAATTGCCCAAAGATAATATCCACAAGTGTATACGGTATGACCATAATTATCTAACTACGGGAATTAACAGGAGTATAATATCAGGAGTATAATATCAAGAGTCACCCTTTTTCAGGGGTTCAAAAATACAGGAGTTCAGGAGTACCTAATATCTGGTAACAGTATAATAATCATGCCAAGTCCCCGTAAAAGTAATAGTCATGAATATGCAATATAATACAGGTGCTACAATATCAGGTCAAGTGTACAAGTGCTGAGTGATAGCATGTCAAGTGTCAAGTGTTATATATCAGGTGTCAGGTATCAGGCGATAAGTATAGCATGGCAAGTACCGGTGTCAAATATCAAGTAATAAGTATAGCATGGCAAGTATCGGTATAGATATCAAGTAATAAGCGTAGCATGGCAAGTACCGGTATCAGATATCAAGTAATAAGTGTAGCATGGCAAGTACCGGTATCAGATATCAAATAATAAGTATAGCATGGCAAGTACTGGTGTATACATGTTAGGTCAGGTAACTAACATATCGGTGAGAGTCACAACAACAAATATCAGGTATCAACCAGTCACATAACAAGGTACAGGAGAACGGTATAAACATTTCAAACTCTTCACAATCATTTTTATAATAATAATAAATTTATCTTTTAATTAGCAATGCGAAGCCAAGTAAAGCGTGAGCAGATCTAGACATACCCGGTATAATACCGATTCGACAAAGTATAATAATGGACAGAAGCTATTTATAAAGCATAATAATCATTTATATAACATATACTAACTTGCATAATGAGACATCATATATTAAAAGTCAGATAATAATTATTAGACATGAAACGATAGTAATAAAGCCAGAAATGTCAAAGGAATGTACTCGCCTAAATCATCGAAAAACGGCGTGAAATCCTGGAACACCAAAAATACGTGCACACCACCAATCCATATATTAAAATATATATACATATTATTTTTAGAGAGAGAAAGAGGAGAGGAGAGAGAGAGAGGAATTTTAGAGAGAGAAGATCTAGAGAGAATGATTTTAGAGAGAGAAGGTCTAGAGAGAAAGAGGGATTTTAGAGAGAATGAGAATAGGGGAGAGAGAGAGATTAGAGAAAGGGAGAGAGGAACGGTTAGAGAGAGATACAAGGGGAGAGAGAGAGATGAGAGAGAGAGAGATGAGAGAAAGTAGGGGGCAGTAGGGGGCTGCTGCCCCCTTGCCCACGCATAGCCTAGGCCAGCGGCCTGAACTGGCTCTGCCGCTCCCTGGCTGCGGCCAGGGAGGCGCAAGAGGCTGCGTCGGCCGCCGTGGCTGGCGCAAGCAGGGGTGGCCATCGGCCACCCCAAAAGAGAGGGAAATGAGAAGGAGAGAGAGAAGAAAGAAAGGGGGAGAGAGAGGGATCTAGTATAGAGAGAGAAGGGATAGGGAGACAGGCCGGTCCCTCTCTGGCCAGTGGGGGATGGTGATGGCCCTGGCCGCCGGCGTGGCCAACTAGTGAGAGGGGGAGGGGGGGGGAGAGAGAGAGAGAGAGAGAGAGAGAGAGAGAGAGAGATTGTCGCCCCTCCTCCGCCCACGCACAGGGGACCAGGAGGCCCCCTGGCCGCGCTCAGCCGCCGCCGCGATGTGTCGGCGGCGCTCAGCCCCCCTCCGGGGCACCGGATCTAGGACGAAGGGGGTGGACGTCGGGCGCCAGCAGAAGAAGAAGGGAAAAAGAAAAAGAAAAAAGAAAAAGGAATGATTGAAAAAGGGGGGAGATTTGTTTATTTAAAAGGGAAAATTGATGGGATGGGGCATGGGATTTGGCAGGTGATGGGATGGGGGAGTGGGCTGTCATGTGGTTAACTTTAGGAAGGGAAAGGAAAAAGAAATGAAGAAAGAAAATGAAGAGAGAAGGGGAAAATAATATTATTTAAATAGGGTAAAAATTGACTGTTTCAAACACGCTCCAAAAAATTCTCAAAATAGAAAATATAATTTTAAGATGCTCGGTGAAATTGGATTTGAGTAATTCTATATAGTTTTCAAATTATAAATTCTGAAATCTTTTGGCGATACCGGTCGACACCAAAACCGGTGGATTTCCGATAAATTCTGAAAAATCTTAAAAAAAAGCATTTAGTTAGAAAATAAGATTTTAAGAAGTAATACAAAAGCTGTTTCTAAAAATTCAACTCCATTTGAAAACTAAAAATCCGGGAATCAGTCAGCAATGCCGACCGAGACCGATTTCTGAAGATTTTTACAAATAATTTTGAAAATTTTCAGAAAATCATGAAAAATATAAAATATTAAAAAATAATATTTGAAACTGAAATCGGTCAATTGGACTATCAGAAAGGTCAAATCGAGTAATACACTAGAATCGGGCCCCCGGTTCAGATTAGGGCTGACTCCGAGTCTACGAATCTAGATCCAATGCAAAATAATTAAATTAAAAAATATGATAAAAAAATCATAATACGTATCTAATTACATATTCCAGGAACGGGGTGTTACACTTTGCCTATAAATACCCCAGGTTGGCCATATTTTCAGAGAGGAGTTTTTGTGCCCCCTTTGCCTATAAATACCCCAGGTTGGTCATATTTTCAGAGAGAAGAGTTTCTAGGGTAGTTTCCTTTTTTTAGTTTGGATTAGTTGTTCTTCTTCTTCTTCTTTTATATTTTTCATTTCTTATTGATCATGTAGGGCCTGTTTGGTTGTCGTAACTGGTCGTAATTGGTAAAGTCTTTTACAGCTGTAAATGAGTTACATGCATGTAAGCTTTATAGTGTTTGGTTGGTAATATAAAGTTATAAGTGAAAAATTATATTGTGTTTTACGGTGTTTGATTGTCGTAATGTGTAAGTCGTAAGTGAAAAAGTTGACCACAAAATTAACTATTTGATAATTTAAAAAGTTTTAATATTGCAAAAAATATTAAAAATGCTAAATATTAAAAAAATTAATATTAACATAAAAAAATAATACAAATTTGCATGACCACAAAATTAACTGTAACTGTGCTGTAAGTGAGTGGTAATTGGGTTGCAAGTGAGTGGTAATTGGGTTGTGTAAGTCTTTTATGAATTACGGTCCAAACAAACGCCGTAGTTGTAACTGGGTTGTAAGTCATTTACGAATTACGGACTTTTACGTGAAACAAACGGCCCCATAATAGGGAAGAGAGTAGTACATAGGATGAAAGTAAGAGTGCTTGTAATGGAGGGTTACACTCTATGAAAAGTTCTCTCTTTATCTCTCATTTTTTTCTTCTCTCTAACTCCCTTTATATACTTAGCTAATTTTCTCTCATGGCAACTAACTACTAACCACTAACTTGCTAACTCTTTACTTGATAATCTACATGAATCTAAAAGCCTCTACTTGGCCTTGCTCTTGCAAAAGTCATTGATGGCTCATGATGATCGATTCTAACACTCTAACATCTAACTCTCTAACAAGATAACATTACTTTATTTCATACTTATTCTAGTTTAGTTTTGATGGTTTAAGTGTGGCTGCACTTATTGTTGAATTGGATGTGAAAATGATCTTATGGGTCATGCTTTGAAGCACGCTTGAACCAAGGACTAGTGATGGCCAAGGATAAATGTGAGGCAACTATCGCTAAGAAGTTAGCATGGTTAGTGGAGCCATGAGTTGTTAGTAGCCATGAGTTTTCTTTCCATTTTACTTTGTATTAGAAATATACTAAAAATCACAAATACCATCTCTTCAATGGTTCTATTTTTGTTTCTACCGTATTCTTTCCATTCTTTATTTTCTTTTCTTTTGATTCTTTAAAATGTTGAAGAAACTTTAACACATATGTGAACATACCGTATTCTATCGCCTCCCGTCCTTATGGATTCGACCCATTTTAACCTCTATGCTATAACGGAAGTATCGAGAAAGCCAAAGCACACACTTGAATTTCTAATTTCAAAACAACACTTTCGTGTACGGTTTTCCCCCCAATCACACATGCAAATCAGATAAGAAGTGGTGTTTTCAGTGACGAACGGGCGCGTAAAAATGTACCTTTGGGAGGGGAACAACAATCGGAAACAGTTTCTATAATCTGCGGCTAAGGAGCAAAATGAGAAATCTGCGCGTGAAGCTCACATTTGATTAGCTAGTTGGTGAGACAATAGCTTATTTATGAATTTATGGGTTAGATATACCTAACCAGCAGATTAACGGGTCAAACTCGATCCACCCTAATCAAATTGTTTTTCTAGGTCACTCTTATCTTTTTGGGCCAACATTAAATAGACTAATCTAAAGCTAATTTCTTTGAGTCATTTTCCATTGGGATATATTGAAAGAATTAAATTTAACATGAACTACTATAGATTTGTTTTATGAGCAATTTACATAAATATATATATATATATATATATATATATATATATATATATATTAACTTGTGTCCTTCCAAAATGATTTGACTTTGAATCCTTCCACTCAAATTCAGCTCTCTGACATTCGAATACAAGATCAACTCCGTTGAAGTTAATCTATATTATTTCAAGTATCTATAAACCAAAAATCAAGTGTTTTGAATACTTTTTGCCCATCCATCAATCGGCGCAAAATGGACGGCCGAAAGTAGTCAATTGGTTAGATCTATGTCTTTAAACATACAAATTCTCGATCCGGCCATTTGATTATGATCTAAACATTTAAAAACCCCGATAAACTAATTTTTGTTAGGTTTCAAATGTTCTACACCGTTAAACTAACCACTATTTAGGCCGTCCGTTTTTTCCTACTTGATGCATGAGCAAAAAGTATTCAAAATACTTGATTTTTGGCTTATAGATACTTGAAATAATATAGATCAAAAAGTATTCTATTTTACTTTGCATTAGAAATATACTAAAAATCACAAATACCATCTCTTCAATGGTTCTATCTTTGTTTCTACCGTATTCTTCTCTTTCCATACTTTATTTTCTTTTCTTTTGATTCTTTAAAATGTTGAAGAAACTTTAACACACATATAAACATAACCGTGTTCTATCACCTCCTGTCCTTATGGATTCGACCTATTTTAGCCTCTATGCTATAACAGAAGTATCGAGGAAGCCAAAACACACACTTTAATTTCTAATTTCAAAACATCACTTTTCGTGTACGGTTTTCCCCCAATCACACATGCAAATCGGATAAGAAGTGGTGTTTTCAATGATGGACGGGCGCGTAAAAATGTACCTTTGGGAGGGGAACAACAATCGAAAACAGTTGCTATAATACCCCATAGGCTAAGGAGCAAAATGAGAAATCTGCGCGTGAAGCTCGCATTTGATTAGCTAGTTGGTGAGACAATAGCTTATTTGTGAATTTATGGGTTAGATATACCTAACCAGTAGATTAACGGGTCAAACTCGATCCACCCTAATCAAATTGTTTTTCTAGGTCAATCTTATCTTTTTGGGCCAACGTTAAATAGATTAATCTAAAGCTAATTTCTTTGAGTCATTTTCCATTGGGATATTTGAAAGAATTAAATTTAACATGAACTACTATAGATTTGTTTTATGAGAAATTGATATATATATATATATATATATATATATATATATATATATATATATATATATATATAGAGAGAGAGAGAGAGAGAGAGAGAGAGAGACTTGTGTCCTTCCAAAAGGATTCGAGCTCGGATCCTTCCCACTCAAATTCAACCCTTCGACATTCGAATACAAGATCCACTTCGTTGAAGTTGATCTATATTGTTTCAAGTATTTATAAACCAAAAATCAAGTGTCTTGAATACTTTTTACCCATCCATCAAGTAGGAGAGAAATGGAAGCCCTAAATAGTGAGTTGGTTAGTTTAACGGTGTAGATCATTTAAAACCTAACAAAAATTAGTTTGTAGGGGTTTTTTAATGTTTAGATCATAATGAAATGGCCGGATTAAGAATTTATATGTCTAAAGACATAGATCTAACCAACTCACTACTTTTGCCCGTCCATTTTGCGTTGCTTGATGGATGCGCAAAAAGTATTATAAACACTTGATTTTTAGTTTATAGATACTTGAAATAATATAGATCAACTTCAACAGAGTGGATCATGTATTCGAATGTCGGAGAGTTGGATTTGAGTGGGAAGGATCCGGGCTCGAATCCTTTTGGAAGGAAATAAGACTCTCTCTCTCTCTCTCTCTCTCTCTCTCTATATATATATATATATATATATATATATATATATATATATATATATATATAATATATATATATATAGACTTGTGTCCTTTCAAAATGATTTGACCTTGAATCCTTCCCACTCAAATTCAACTCTCTGACATTCAAATACAAGATCCACTCCATTAAAGTTAATCTATATTATTTCAAGTATCTATAAACTAAAAATCAAGTATTTTGAATACTTTTTGTCCATCCATCAATCGGCGTAAAATGGACGGCCGAAAGTAGTCAGTTGGTTAGATCTATGTCTTTAAACATACAAATTCTCGATCCGGCCATTTGATTATGATCTAAACATTTAAAAGCCCTGATAAACTAATTTTTGTTAGGTTTCAAATGTTCTACACCGTTAAACTAACCACTATTTAGGCTGTCCGTTTTTTCCCTATTTGATGCATGAGCAAAAAGTATTCAAAACACTTGATTTTTTGTTTATACATACTTGAAATAATATAGATCAATTTCAATAGAGTGGATCTTGTATTCGAATGTCGGAGGATTGAATTTGAGTGAGTATGATTCGGGGTCAAATCCTTTTGGAAGGACACAAGTCTCTCTCTCTCTCTCTCTCTCTCTCTATATATATATATATATATATATATATATATATATATATATATATATATATATATATATATATATATATATATATATATATATATATATATATCAGCTGACAGTTGAGAGTCTCTATCAGCCTAAGGTGACGTGGCACATCATTTGTCCCGTCAATAAGTTGCGGCCCGTTTATTGGAATAAGTTAAATTACTAAATGTCCCTCGATAAAAGGTACTTGTCCCGCTATTGTTTATTATTATTTTTATCCCTATTTTTTTCGCTCGTTGTCAGATTTAGGTTTTCCTTTCCTGCCATAAAGTTTTTCTGAAAATAGCGGTTTTCGGATCAGGTTTTTCTCCTTTTTTATTTTAATGTCGACGTCGAAGTAGAACACTTCCCCTGCCAATTCTGGTCGCCGTCGTAAGCGATCTCTATTTCTCGATCTAAATATGAGCTATATATCATCTGATTCAACTTCCTTTCAGAATATTGAAAGTATTGAAGTGTTGAGATCTTTGGATGCTGATCGAGAGGTTTTTATTTATCCTTTTTTCTCGCAATTTCTTAAATGAAAAAGATTTTGTGTAGCGTATATGGAACTGCAACATAGATTTCGTTCTACAGAACAATATAATCACTTTTACTAAAGTTTTTTTCAGAAACAATTTCACAGTTTTGTTAAATGCGATCTCAGTCGCACTTATTTAATTTAATATACTAAATTGTAAGAACTGCGACAACGGTCGCAGTATGTATTAAAAATATTTTTTCAGTCGTCAAAGCTAGCTTTATAACTGCGACCTTAGTCGCAGTCCTATTTTTTATAGTTCAGATGTGTGTTTTTCAATTATATCTATTTTATACACTAAATTTTAAGAACTGAGACTTAAGGTTGTAGTATATACTAATGACAAATTTTCACAGTTATTATTCACCTTTTTTAAAAACCTGGCCATACGGAGAACTGCGACTACGATCGCAGACCTTTATTCAGAAGTTACAGATTTCTTTACATCTGTGACCTTAGTCGCAGTTTTATTTATTATAGTTCAGACGTGTGATTTTCAATTATTTCTTTTTATTTAGTTCAACAATTTGTTTTATAGGATCTGAATTCATATGGAGAAATATCTAGAAGCTCATTTATTTTTTTAGGGAAACAGTTTTCACGGACAATGAAGCATACAACTTCTACAATTCTTATGCAAAGAACAGAGGTTTTGACGTGAGAAGAAAAGAAATAAATAAGTCACGGAGGCCTCCTCATGAAGTTATTTGCAGAAAATTTTGTTGCAATAAGGAGGGTGTGAAGAAGTTGTGTGACAAATAACAAGATGGGCTTACAGTCAACCGTCGAATCGACACTAGAGTTGCGAGTCCTGCTGAGAAGCATGTTCGTCTTCGTTTATTATTAGATCGAAGACCTTGGGTTGTCACCAAGTTTGTTGATTCTCATTCACATGAATTATCAAGCCCAGATAAGATCCATCACTTTTACTCTCACCAGACACATCGATCAAACATTACCAGAAGCATTATGAGCAATTTGGTTGACGTAAGAATTCGCCCTTCAAATATTTCCCGTGTTGTTAACGCAATGAACCACGGAGAAGGTTGTGAAGAAGTAAGCCGCAACAAGTTATTGATTTTACTCATCACCGTAGAAATAACATTGACCATGAGTTTATTTCGATCATCAAATATTTTCAAGAAAAAGCCGAGTTCGATCCAAGTTTTTTTCTTTACCAGTGAAGTTGATCCAGATTTAGCAGAACATAAAACACTATGATTAAGGTCGCACTGTTATATTACACTGCGACAGATGTCGCAATTTTCTAATTAACACAAATATTTTACCATGAAGGGGCCTTTGTTTCTTCATACTGCGACAAGGGTCGCAGTATCCTATAAGGCTAACTTATTATAATAGACTGTGATCAGACCCCCAAAAAAGAGAAACGGACGGCAACACTGCGACATCAGTTGCAGAATTTTTAAAAAAAATATTCTTAAAAAAAAAGGACGTTAATAATTTTAAAAAAAATTTGTGTAACGGTCCCAATCTTATAAACTTCCATTCAGATTACAATCATCACAGATTATCCTTAATCTAAGCGTGCGACCCATCAAGATACAATACTCTAATTCGGTTAACATCAGCCTGCTCTATACTTTACATCATTTTTCACTTTATATGCATATATGATCTTAACATGATTTAGCATATTTTCGAAACATTGATCCGATAACTTAGTAGAAAATATTATCTAATACATTACTATTCCATAGAATACCATAATATAATACAGGATTTGAGTCTAGCACCAAACATTTCAATATTTACAAGTTCATGACAAACATCCAAATAGAAGTTTTGCATAGTTTTCTAAAACAATATACATATCACAAGAACATGCTAAAAGGGTAAAAATGTCTCCGTTGATGTTGACACTTAAAAAAGACAAGATTCTTATTTGTCTGAATAATGTCTAAACTTGTTGACATTTACAAAAGACAAGTGACAGACGAGCTGAAGACCAGTTTTCACCCATCTCCAAGGACAAGGAAGCAACTTGGACTCCACTGATCCAGCAAGCAGACAGTGAACCCGGATTATTTCTAAACAGACCTCAGCAGGTCTAAGGTGCTAGCACTTAGCATCGCATTAGCCCAAAGGGATAGCGTCGTTTGAGAGGCTAATATCACTCGACTTCGCCTCGAAGCCATCCAAAGCCTCGCCAAGAAGCCAACTGACAGTTTCGCCAAAAAGCCTCTTTTTCGGACTTCGCCAAGAATTGCCTCTAGCTCCGCCACGAGCTCAATGCGGGTAGCGCTGCTATGAATCTGTCACGGTCAACCTTTGACCAATCAGATCTCCGGATGAGGTCGGATCCAATCAGATCAAATCCAATTAAGATCAAATCAGAGATCAAATTTGGCAGTTGATTGCCACAATCTCTTGACTCTTCTAAAACGAGTAAGAAGATCAGGGGAAATCTTCCAACGATATGGAAAGGATCAAAACAGATCAAAAGGATCAACCGACCTGCCAATTCTAGCTCCGCAGAAGGTATCTTAGCCTCGCAGCAAGGCTACTTTCCAGATTTAAACAGATTTGATTCAATCTGTTTCCATATCCTCAAGGGACGATTATACCCTTGCTCTCCCTATAAATAGCCCGCCAGGGGTACAAGGAGAGGGGATCGATCAATCGAGAGAGAGAGAGAGACCACGCACATATACTAGAGGACTCCACAAGCAGAGGCTTCTTCAAAAAGCACCGTGCGCTCTCGAATTCAGAGACCTTTTAGAGAATTGCTTTCTCTATCCAGGGTGCTGATACCCTAACATCGTCCTTCTTCTCAAGGAATCTCCGGAACCAGGCGAGAAGGAATTCCTTATTGAAGGCGATTTTGAGAAGCAGCAAGAGGGTTCTACCAACCTTCTGTTCTCTGATTCCCCGAACCAGGCGAGAAGGGAATCTCATCGCTCGCATCGTCAAAGGGACAAAGTGGTCGCGCGCTGACCAGACTCCTATCGGCACACTTCTCCAGAATCTCTGAGGATATCTACTTGTAATCTTTTTAAGAATACTGTAATTTAGCTCCTCAACCTTTTTGTAAGTTTTCCCCCTTTGCAAACATAATGGAAAACAAGATGGCGACTACGCTGGGGAAGAAATTCTCCACTGCCGAGAATCAAGTGTCGCAATACGAAGAACAGACCTTCGGGTCTAACTCTGAATTCAGAAAAGCCGGTGCAGCCAGAGCCCCTCTGGCTAAATCTTCAAGGAAAGTCTCTGCGGAGACTGAAAAGGTTCCCTGCGAACCTACTGCGGTTATTTGGCACAACAAGGAAGCACGTCCGCAGTCTGATTCCTTTACTTGCGAGAACATGGTGGTTCAGTTCGATCAAGGAAGATTTGAAGAAGTCCTCTCTGGGGGTGGCCCAATGCTTCGAGCACGGAAGCATAGGAAGGTCTCCACGACCAAGGTTACAAAGCAGAAACCGGAAGTAGAATTCTGCCAACACCCCTCAGCCTCGTGTGTGGCTAATCAGGTTCTTTGCGAACCTAAGTCTCCTCTGCCAAGGCGGGTATGGAAGCCTACTCAGAAGTCTTCAGCCGAAGCTTCAGGCGTAGCAACGCCTAAACCGTGCCTCTCCCGTGAAGAGAAAGGCAAGATGCCTGTCTGCTCCAATCATAAAGTTACGACGGCAATCATACCGTCGTCCAATTCAAGGGCAGCGATGCCTCGCACCGGCCTCGTTCTCATGAGCGAAGCTACTGTACCACAGAGTACGCGCAGGGTTCCTGACCGCAAAGCCGAAGCCAAAGTACCATCTAAGGCTAATTGCCTTCGCAGCAGCATAGCGGGTAAAGCACCGCAGCGTGCTCCGCTTTCCAGTGCGTCAACCACTAAGTTCGCGTCTAATGGCGAAGCTAGAACCAAAGCACTATTCAGTGCTAATCCCATCTACAGGGATAAAAGAAGCAGGACATCGCCCTATGTGCGACCCAAAAGAGCCTTCGCGCTCGATTGCAGGGACCCAACTGGGTTCGATTTGAGGAAATTGTTGACAGATAGACAAACCTCTTCCCCCTGTTGTCAACAAGTGGGATGTCAGCTGGTGACACTCCACTCGGTCCATTGCCGGCTGGGACCAACTTCCACCACGCCTCCAAGACGACGGTCAGCTTTCGATCGACTATCGGTACAAGTCCCGGTGAAACATCGCAAAAGGAGCATCTCGCGAGATCTACCCTCGGCATCCGTCAACATGACCGGAAGAGGACAAGAGTCCCCAGATCCAGACTACAGCCCAGGCTTAGGCGAAGTCTTGGTGCATGAGGAAGGTGTTTTCCGAAACACCAGATCCAGGGTGGCGATACCCCACACTTATGAACAGCCTTCTTCCTCGACGGCCCTAGCCTCGCCAGAGCCCAGGAGATCACTCCAATCATCGGACGAAGAAGATGAAGATAGTGGGTACGCCTCTTCGGCGACAGTCAGTTCGGTGCGAACAGACAGAGCATCAGTCAATATGGCTGATAACGTCAACGACGATCTTCGTCGGCGCCTGGAAGCTCAGGAGCAAACTTCCAGAACTCAGCAAGAGGCCCTGGATAATATTCAGCAGATGCTCGCTCGACTCCTCAATAACTGGAATAACAATGATGCCGGGAGCAATCACGATGAGGAGGAACACTTCAGTAATGAGCAACCAAAGCCGGAGAAATCCAAGGAGGGTTCTTCCTTAGACACCGAAGTCCTTAAGGGCCTCCAAGCTCAAATCGCATCCCTAGCTCAGAGGGATGAATTAAAGAAGGTAGGGGCAGTCCGTCCTTATCCGCTGGAGTGGGATTCGGTGCCATATCCACCGAAGTTCAAACCGCCAACGCTGCATACCTATGATGGAAAGAGCTCGCCAAATCAACACATCTACTATTTTCGGTCTCAGACTGGTAATGTTATAAGCAATGACGCCGTCATGGCTAGGCTGTTCATTGGCACCTTAAAGGGGGTGGCATTTGACTGGTTTCGCAGTCTTCCCCGGGGTCTATCAACTCCTGGATCGACCTGGAAACTCGGTTCCTCTCTCGTTTCTAAGAGGACGATACTGAAGTGACAATGGACAAGCTCCTCTCCACTGTGCAGAGGAAGGGCGAATCTGTCCGTGACTACATTGAACGGTTCAGAAACTTATCCTTGATATGCCCAGCAGCGATGCCATTACCCATGCTCTTGCAGACATGCAGATACAACTTCCTAGACCAAGTGGAAGTTCGCATGGGGGCTGTCAAAGCCCACACCTGGAAAGAATTGGTCGAACAAGCTGAGATAGCCGAGAAGTCGGCTAAAAAGTTCGAACCATCTGCCCCTAGAGGCAAGTGGGGGATGAACAGCAAAGGGCGTAGCGACCTACCGCAATCTTCTCAAGCTAAAGGCAAAGAGACTATGTCTGTGGAACTATCCGGAGATGTGCAGTCGAAGGCCAAGAAGAGCGGCTTCGACAATCAGGAACCTAAGCTCCCTCCAAAGCAGTACTCGTTCAAAGACGATCAGGTGGTCACCATATTCCATCTGCTCCACAAAGGGAACAAAATGAAGCTGCCGGATGCTCGGCGTCCCAATGAGATAGGGCGCACAAACGACCCTAAATACTGCCTCTACCACAGGATGATCCACCATCCTACTGACAAATGCTATGTCCTCAAGGACAGAATACAAGCCTTGGTCGACGCCGGAGTTCTGACGTTGAAGACGGAGCAAAAGAAAGTCACTGCCAATATGGTAACTCTTGAGTTCGGCAAAGCTCCAAAGATCACAGTTCCTGACGGGACTTATGCAGCCCCTGCGCCACGGTTGGAAGTCAAGCATCCTCCAGCTATAGCTCAACATAATAAGGGTCTTGTTCCCTTAACATTGGAGACAGGGGAAGTCATGTGGATACATCCGGACCTCGTCCAAGACATACAGCGGGATCCAAAGCAGCCTAACTCAAAGGGCAAGTCTTGCAATGTCATCTCCATCCTGCCAGACGACGGCAATCTTACATCGGCTTCCCTCAGTGATTCAGAAGGAGAAAAGCTTGCGCAGCGCAGCGCAAGCCGATACGCCTCAACAAACGAGCACCCGATCCGGAAAACCATACTTGAGGCAGTATGAAAAGTCTACTGACGAGATACAACAGCAAACGACGTCAGTACAAGTACCAGCATCCACTCCAATCCCAGCCAAAGGGAAAGAAAAGCCTAAGGAGGTACGATTCGACCATGTGTTGAAGAAACCACCAGGCCAAGGGTTTGATACGCCCTTTCGGTTTGACATATTGGCTCAGCTGGCCAATATCCCAGCTCGTATCACTATACACGAGCTCCTTCGCCTCTCAAAAGAGACAAGAGAAGCACTCAGGGATGCGCTAGCCAATTCAGAATCCTTTCTGACATGCATCCCTGAAATCCCTAATGATGACGCTCAGTCTTCCTGCCCAGAATGTCATCATGCACAATCAAAGGTGCCCGTTATTACCTTCACAGCGGAAGATATGCTTCTCAAAGATAACAAGCACGATCGACCTCTGTACTACACCGGATATATCGGTTCAACATGCATTGAAAGAATACAAGTCGATCCGGGGTCCGCACTCAGCATCATCCCCAAAAGGCTTCTCTACTTCCTCGGCATACCATTGTACAGGTTGTCCGCAACCACTACTACAATATACGGTTTCAACGCCGGGAGCAGTCATCCACTGGGAAAATCCGACTCCGTTGTAAAATCGGGAGTCTGAAGTCAGAAGTGACATGCTATGTCATTGATGCTGATACATCATATAACCTGCTGCTAGGACGACCATGGATCCATGCCAACTGGATCGTCCCTTCCACCCTCCATCAATGCTTCAAATATGTTGAAGATAATGCGACAGTACGAACTGTCTTTGCTGAGAGACAACCATTCAAAGGAGTGGAAAACTACTTCACTGACGCTCTCCTATATCAAGAGGCCGGTGGAGCACTTAAAGAATCGTTGCCGGACGATGATGAAAGTGGCAACGAGGCGGATTCAGAATCCGAAACAGGCATGCCAGCCATTCTGATTGGTGAACCAGTTATAGCATGTCTCAATAACCCCCTATGTAATACTCCTTCAGAGGATGAAGGTGAATGGGTAATTAATGATAATATTTCTTTCGATTATCCTGCGAGTATTGGGTCGATTAAATCCATTACGGATAGCTCTCTGCACATGCCTTTACACAAGCCAAGTGCGTCTAGTACGCCCATGGAATCTGCAGAAGGAGCTGTCTTGGTGATCCCGCCATCCAAAGAAGGTCAGTTACCGATAATCTTCGGTAGAACCCGACCATGGGGACCCGTGGTCACAGATTCAAGTTCAGACTCAGACACTCCATAATTCTTTCATTACGCGCGGCCAGCGTGCCATATTATGAAGAAAATGGGGTACAACTTGAAGCATGGAGCAGGCCTGAATTTCGGAAAAGGACGGCGCGGTTTGATGCGGAACTTTGTGCCTAAAGGGAAGCCTGCAAATTACTATGATAGTACACGCAGGGGGTTGGGTTACGTCACGCCCACATCGCTAGCAACGGTTCAAGCCAAGGACGATGGATCAGCTCCATCACATTCGGCTTCATCCTCCGAATGGGACTCCGATATCAGCATAGGAGGAATGTTCAAGGACCTCACTGCTAATATGACCTCAAGCAGTCAATTGGAGCCCGCAGAAGCCACTGATGAGGAACCATGGGCCCAGCAATTAGACCTTCAATGGAAAAAATGATTCGAACTGCGCGAGCCACCTACTGAAGATAAGGTGATGCAGGTCAACTTGGGTAGTCAAGACCACCCTAAGCCCATCTTTATAAGTGAAAGCCTATCACTTACAGAAAGGGAAGAATTGATAATACTCGTAAGAGAGTATATAGACGTCTTCGCATGGAGCTACGAAGACATGCCCGGACTTGATCCACAGGTCGCTATGCACCGCCTAAACATCAAGCCTGACGTCAAGCCAGTCAAGCAGCAACAACGTCGGTTTTCGCCCGAACATTATGGAAGCTATTGAAGCCGAAGTTCACAAGCTCATTGCATGTAGCTTCGTCCGGAGGAGCAACATCCAGATTGGGTGGCTAATATAGTCCCCGTCCTCAAGAAGAACGGGAAAATACGGATCTGCATCGACTACCGTGATCTCAACACGGCCTGTCCCAAGGATGAATTTCCGCTGCCAATCACCGATGCCATGATTGACAACACATGCGGGTTCGAAAGGATGTCTTTCATGGACGGTTTTTCAGGGTACAACCAGATTAAGATGTATCCCGACGATGAGAAGCATACTGCGTTCTGAACACCATTGGGGGTATACTGCTACACTGTAATGCCCTTCGGACTGAAAAACGCCGGAGCAACCTATCAGCGGGCAATGAGTATGATCTTTCGCGATCATCTCCGAAAAACGGTGGAGTGCTATGTTGACGACATCGCCGTCAAAAGCCGCAACAAGAATGAACATCTTCGCGACCTGAGAACGATGTTCGACATAATGCGGGCTCATCAACTGAAAATGAACCCGACAAAATCCTTCTTGGGAGTGTCAAGCGGCAAATTCCTTGGGTTTATTGTCACATCAAAAGGAATTCATCTTGACCCAGACAAGGTCAAAGCTATTCAGAGCATGCCTCCGCCAAGGAACCTCAAAGAGCTCAGAGGCTTGCAAGGCAGGCTGGCCTACATCAGAAGATTCATCGCAAATCTCTCAGGCCGCTGTCAGCCGTTCACCCGGCTCATGAAAAAGGGTACTTCCTTCGTATGGGATCAAGCTTGTCAGGAAGCTTATGAAGACATCAAGAGGTACCTCACAAAGCCTCCAGTCTTAGTGGCCCCTACATCAGGGAAGCCATTCCTGCTTTATGTAAAGGCTATGGACTACTCCCTCGGTGCCCTCCTCGCTCAAAAGGACGACAATGACCACGAGCAGGCCATTTATTATCTGAGCAGAACTCTCATAGGAGCGGAATCTCGCTACAACCCTATCGAGAAAGAGTGTTTAGCTCTCGTCTTCGCTGTCCAGAAGACACGACATTATTTGGTCGGCCAGACCATACATGTCATCTCCAGAGTAAATCCATTGCGTCTTCTTATGACGAAGGCAGGATCATTGAATTCAAGATTGGCTAAGTGGGCACTTTTATTGTCTCAATACGACATGATCTTTACGCCTCAGAAGGCGGTTAAAGGCCAGGCCCTTGCAGAGTTCTTGGCTGCTCATCCAGTTCCGAAGCATTCAAAACTTCACGAAGACATCCCTGATGAGGTCTTCGAGTCTAATGCAACCTCAGAAGAGGAAGTATGGCAGATGTTCTTTGATGGAGCATCGCGAATGGGCCCTAAAGGCAAGATTATTGCCGGAGTGGGGGTTGTGTTTATCTCCCCACAGAATCATGTCCTGCCCAGAGCATTTTCTCTGACAGAATCGTGCTCCAACAATGTAGCAGAATATAATGCTCTGCTCATTGGTCTTCAGCTCGCCCATGGAATGGGGGTACGCTACCTCGAAGCTTATGGCGATTCAAAACTGATCATCAATCAGGTTAAAGGCGAATACGAAGTCCGCCATGAGGACTTGGTGCCCTATTACCATACAGCCATCGAGTTGGCTAACCTATTTGAAGGTTTCTACATCGGGCATGTGTCTCGATCTCAAAATACCAAGGCGGACGCTCTTGCTGCGTTAGCAACAACGCTAGCCTTGCCAGCCGACACCGAGTATCACCTCACAGTCGCAACTCGACATCCTGTATGCTTCAAGCACATGCTAAGAACTCGAGAAGTCTATAATGTCTCCACGGATCTTGAACCAAGAGACTGGCGCTTTCCTCTCATCGACTATGCTTTGCACGGTCTGCTTCCAGACAATCCTAAAGAAGCGGCATCTATCAGACGAAGGTCTCTCCGTTTCTACTACGATCCGACTCTGAAGACACTTTACCGTCATTCATATGACGGTGTCCTCCTCCGTTGCCTTTCTCATTCAGAGGCACAGGAAGCGCTTAAAGAAGCGCACGACGGCACTTGTAGAGCTCATCAGCCAGGTCCAAAGCTTAAAGACAGGTTGCATAGGCTAGGATATTATTGGCCAACTATGATAGCCGACGCCATCCAATATGCACGAAGGTGTAAAGCATGTCAGATTCATGCGGACTTCAGACACCAGCCTTCGGAGTTGCTCCACCCGACTGCTGCTTCATGGCCATTTGAAGCATGGGGAATAGACGTCGTAGGACCAATCAGTCCTTCTTCGACAAAAGGTCACCGGTTTATCCTAGCAATAACCGACTACTTTTCAAAATGGGCGGAGGCTATACCACTGGTTGAAGTCAAAACCTCCAATGTGGTTCACTTTATCAAGCACCACGTCATCCATCGATTTGGTGTCCCTAGGCGGATCATTCACGACAACGGTCCCCAATTCATAAGCCAAGTATTCTATCGGTTCTGCGATAAATACCGAATTCAGAATGTGGCTTCAACTGCCTATAATCCTGCTGCCAATGGCTTGGCGGAAGCATTCAACAAAACAATCATCAAGTTGCTCAAGAAATTCGTCTCCTCGAATAAGCGAGATTGGGACGAAAAGCTCGGTGAATGTCTTTGGGCCTACCGAACCACGGTTCGGACACCGACAGGCAATACGCCTTTTTCTCTGGTATATGGGTGCGAAGCAGTCATCCCGTTGGAAATCCAGATGCCGTCATTGCGAGTGGCTCTGACCACCAAGTGCACATTAGAAGACAATGATCGATTATGCCTTCAAGAGCTCGAAGCCCTGGACAAGAAGCGGCTCCAAGCGCAGCAACATATTGAGCTATATCAAGCTCGAATCTCAAAGCCTTCAATAAGAAGGTCAAACAGAGAGTCTTCCAGAAAGGAGACCTGGTCTTAGCCGTCAGACGACCGATGATTATGACGCACAAGACCAAAGGCAAATTTCAGCCTAAATGGGAAGGACCGTTTGTAATAGAAACAGTCTATTCAAATGGAGCATACCGCCTCACGACTGCAGAGGGCGACCTACTCATGATGCCGATCAATGGCAAGTTTTTAAAGAAGTATTATCCTTAATCAAGGATCATTCTCTTGATCAAGTTAACACTACACCTCTGATCAAGATCTCCGTGTCCAAAGCACACACAAAGAGAGCCTTTCTCTTCCTCCAAGTGAGGTCATACAGCCGAAAACCAATAGGAACCTGGCCGCGCACCGGTTATCCTAAAGGGGAATCAAGGTTATGCAGACATTAACCTAATAATTCAATATCCTTTAACGATTAAGGATAGAGGAAAATGTTGGCCTATAAGCCCAACATAAGTCCTCGACAACTCATCATGCTGAGGGGAAAAGCATGGCTAGCCCAATTCAAACGGTAGTTGGTAAAGGCATATCAAACCCGTTGACAGCTGGGGATTTGCTAAAAATCCTAAGGGACCAGTTCCCATTTGATTCCCTCTCCAAAATCACTTACCAATTCTCATCCATAGGATGGTAAGGCCACATATATCCCGCTGTTATGTTAACATTAAACCTATGACAGTAGTCCCCTCATTTCTCCTCGTGAGAACGAGACCTCCAAAGTCACTTACCAATTCTCATCCATAGAATGGTAAGACCACAAATACATTTTGCTGTTACGTTAACACTAAACCTATGACAGTGATTCCCTCGTTTCTCCCCGTGAAAACGAGACTTTTCCTAAAACTCCATTGCAACCTTGAGCTTGGTGGCGTCTCATCCGGTTATGTCATTGCGACCTCTGAACCAACAGACAGCTAAGTCTCAATTTTGAACTTGTTGACATTTACAAAAGACAAGTCTCAATCCCGATACTCGTTGACATTTATAAAAGACAAGTATCACCTTCTCTGAAGCTTGGTGGCTTCTCAACCAGTTATGTCATTGCGACCTCTGAACTGGCAGATAGCCAAGTTTTACCAATTTTTGAGCTTGGTGGCGTCTCATCCGGTTATGTCATTGCGACCTCTGAACCAGCAAACAGCTAAGTCTCAATCCCGAGCCCTGTTGACATTTACAAAAGACAGGTCTCGATACTCGTTGACATTTACAAAAGACGGGTATCATCTATTTTGAGCTTGTTGACATTTACAAAAGACAAGTCTCAATTCCGAGCCCTATTGACATTTACAAAAGATAGGTCTCGATACTCGTTGACATTTACAAAAGACGAGTATCACCAATTTTTGAGCTTGGTGGCGTCTCATCCGGTTATGTCATTGCGACCCTGAACCAGCAGACAGCTAAGTCTCAATTCCGAGCCCTGTTGACATTTACAAAAGACAGGTCTCGATACTCGTTGACATTTACAAAAGACGAGTATCACCAATTTTTGAGCTTGGTGGCGTCTCATCCGGTTATGTCATTGCGACCTCTGAACCAGCAGACAGCTAAGTCTCAATTCCGAGCCCTGTTGACATTTACAAAAGACAGGTCTCGATACTCGTTGACATTTACAAAGACGAGTATCACCAATTTTTGAAGCTTGGTGGCTTCTCAACCAGTTATGTCATCGCGACCTCTAAACTGGCAGATAGCCAAGTTTCACCAATTTTTGAAGCTTGGTAGCTTCTCAACCAGTTATGTCATTGCGACCTCTGAACTGGCAGATAGCCAAGTTTCATCTACCATTGAGCTTAGTAGCGTCTTAATCGGTTATGTCATTGTGACCTCTGAACCAGCAGACAGCTAAGTCTCAACTTTGAGCCTGTTGACACTTACAAAAGACAGGACTCACCGATGCTTGCTGACATTTACAAAAGGCAAGTATCTCCCCTTCAGCCCCGCAAAGGGCTAACCTCGAGATCGCTGACGTCTTAATCGGTTATGTCATTGCGACCTCTGAACCGACGGATAGCCACGTCTCAAAGATTACGTCCTTAAGCAAGAACGAGATTGGGGATTCGACAGAAGCCAAAACAAAAGAAAGAATTTCATTAATTCTAAAAGATAGGAGACACATGGAGGCACGTATACAACGACCTACAAGCGTACAATGTACGATCTGAGCCGCTCTCCGAGGGCATTCAGCCTCGTCTTCCTGTCATCAGCAGCCTGGGCAAGCGCTTGTAACCTCAGCTCAGCCTCATCAAAGTCCACCGCCTGGGCCAGACGAGCTTCAACTTCCACCAAAATTGCCCTCTGTGATAACTCCTGCCGCGCAAACTCCTCACTCTGAGCTCTGAGCTCTTCGATCCGCGCAGTTTCCTCAAGACGCACCGGTATGGCCTTGGATAAGAGGAGATTTGCTTTCCTGATCATTTCCTCAGCCTTTGCAATCTTATCCTCAGCGCCGAGAAGAGCACTAGTGGAAGCGTCAATTGCACTTCCAACCTCCGCTTGCCTTGTTTCCAAGGATTTCAAATCAGAAGAGACGGCCTAAGCAGCCTCTTGAGCGGCAAGCCGGGCCTCGTGCTTTCGGGCAACAAGACAAGCCAGCTGCTCGTCAGCTAAAGACGCCGGGTCTGAGCGATAGAGATGGCGCCACTCCTCTACAGCCTTCTCAAGGTCATCCACCAGGAGTTCTAAAGCAGCAGCCTGATGATACCCCTCAAAGTCCCGAATACTCTCAACGTCACGGGAGAGGACCACCTTCAGCTTTGAGAATGGTACAGGCGAGCCCTTCAAAACTAGGACGATGGTTCGCTCCAAGCTTTTATAAAAGCTATCGACCAGGTCGCCTATGTAATCATTCTCGGCCTCAGCCATTTCGGGCAGGGAGGCAACCTCAGAATAGTCCACCAACCTGGTTGACGCCGTCGCAGAAGAAGCAGCGGGAACACTGACAGTAGCAGGACTAGCCGAAGGCGATCTCGGCGGAGTCCTCATCGAAACCAGCACGCCAGCCACCGCGGAGGTAGGACTGGCAACCACCTCTTGAGCAGCAGGCTCAACCACCAGGGTTGGAGAGGTAGGGTTTGCAATCACCCTCAGTGCCGCACTCGGCAAAACAGTCCGCACCTCACTCGTTGATGTGATTGGGAGTGAGGATACCTCCGGGACTGCCGTCCCTTCAACCCCTGGTCTTTCAGCTAATTTAGGCGGATAAGAAGGAAGGTCGCCATACAGCGCGTCCAACACAGCAGCATCCGCCGTGGCCGAAGTGCTCATGTCACCCCTCGATCCCTCAGGAAGATCTACCGGCTCCCTTGAAGCTGATGCATCTTGAGGCCGAACACCTGTAACAAGACTGTAGTTAGTCGGGACACTACATACAGAAGAAGCCAAGAGGGTACGACAATACCAAAGGATGATGTTGCCTCGAACATCTCATCGGCCGCACCGGTCTCCAGGGGCTCCATCGGAAAATTTTTGCCTGAATCAGCGTGAACAACCGGCTCGCTTTCGCTTGCCGAATATCCTGTAGACCACCCGATAGAGCTCGACGCCTCAGGACTTCTTTTAGAAGTCCCAACGCCTGAAGGACCAACATCAGCCGCGCCACTCCCAGACTCTTCCGAGTGAGCAGGGGAACCGGCTGCAGCCCCATAAGTGAATAGGGGATCATAATGTTCCCCTTGTTCTCCAGCTGCCTCAGCTCCTACAATCAAAAAGGATTGATGATAAGTCAATGGGAACGCACAAAAAGGCGTATTATATGAACAAGGTTAACCTTACCCAGACCTGGAGCGAATTCACCACTAGTCGGTTCAGCGACCGACGGTTCAGCTGCTAGTGCGGCAGCAGGAGGAATCGCTGTAGAGGGGTAACCCTCTACGACAATCGTAGGAGCTTGGCGACGGGGCTTCTTCGCCAATGACTTCCTACGAGATCCGCTACCTGCCCGCTTTCTCTTGAAGTGGACGTCAGAATCCTCTTCTTCCACTCCTCCCGCACATCATGGGGAAGACGTCCCCACCACACCAGAGCCAGCCGCAGGAGTAACAGCTCCAGCCCCCATCTCGAAGCGAGGACTCCCCGCATCAGAAGCCTCGCTGTCATCCACAGCGATGAATTCTTCCAAGCCGGGGACACGAACCCGTTTGCCTTCTCTCTTATCAGAGGCTTTCCGCCTCAGTCGCTGAGAGATTAACTTCACACCCGAACTATTGGCGTTAAATCCAGGAGGTGTGGAGTTGGAAGCCGCGTACCACTGGCAAAAGCACAGGGTCGTCGAGAGGCTGGGATCCTGCAGCGGCGTGCGTAGCCACGCCCCAGTGCCATCCGTAGTGAAGAACTGCCATGCACGGGCCCCATTAATAAGACTCCACATGAAAGCCAGGTCCGAATTGGGGTTGCCCACATACAGCTGGTCGTACCCGAATTGGCGGGCAAATCGACTCGGGACGTAGGGTTCCAGGTAGCAGGTATCCCCACTCCTGTACAGCAAGTGCGAGGGCCGGATGCTGACCAGCCACTCGAAAACGCCTCGACTCATGGGAGACCGCCCTGACTCCGCATCTCGGAATTCCTCGTTGTATCCTGCACCCCGAATGCGAGGAAAACAGCGGAACAGGCTATAAGCGTCATGACGACGCACTAACTTACGGGCCTCGGCCACGTAGGTTTTCATCCAAGAACAACCTTCGAATCGGCGGAGAAGCGCCGTTCGAACACCCTGCGGAGGGTCTTCCCCAGCTCCAATCAAAGTAGGGCAGTGTAGGACGAACCACGCCATCAAGTAGGTGTACGGCAGACCCACCCTAGGATTGGGTCCATCGCAAGGAAGGATAGCACTCTTCCCACGTCTTGTCGCCGGCGGCCTGCAGAAAGCCTCCATTAATGCGCGAAGGCCTCTTTGAATACAGCACACCATGGCCGGGAGAAGACCCAGACGGTGGCCATGGGTCAAGCGAACGGCGGGTAGCAGAACATTCGGATGGACGATGTCACCTGAGGAAGAAGGCACAACACACTTCTTTAACCAGACGGTTAAGAAACCGGCCAGCAGCGCCTTTCGAGACATAGGCCGACGGGCCTGATGGTGAAAGCTCCGAAGGGTATCACCCTTCTCATAGGGACCAGCGTCTTCTGTTACGACGATATCCCTTTGGAGACACATCTCCATCCTTTCAACTATATCGCCATCAGTAACTCCGCGATGAGCTGCTTCAGGAGCATTCTTCATGTCTGGGAACAGGTAACTTCCCCAGCTCTTTAAGCACTTTGAGCTACCCTTGCCACCACCGTGGACGCTGGAACAAATATGCAAGTGGCACATCAACTCCCGATAAGTCTCGAGCAGCGCAGGCTCCTGTTTCTCCGGAATAGCCAACTCCGCCTCACAGGGAAAGTACTCTTCGTATGGAAGAGACCCGAAAGGCAGAGCAGAGATTTCTCACATCTCATGCAAAGCCATGCCCAACTCGCCAACCGGGGTGAAGAAGGTCCCCGAAGCCGGGCAGTACAACTCAAGGATGGCGTAGAAGCACGCCACCTTCATCTCAATGTCGTAGCAGGTCGCCCTGACGGCCTCATAGAGATTCAGCTCCTCTAAGTCCTCCTCGAAGTGAGCGAGGATATAGTTGGTCAAGTCCGCCCACCATGTCTTAGGAGGATGAACCCAACCGGGAGCCCTGAAGTCAGTGGCAGGGTAGTTCCCGTCAACTGCGCAGAATTGAGTGCCAAAGGTCTGCGCCACAGCCGGGTTCTCTCCCACTGGAAGTTCCCGCGATACCTTCCCAGGGTATAGCCCCATTATGCTGAGGGGAGGACCCGCCCTTGAATAGCCGGACTGAAAGGTCAATCTCCCAACATGGACGGATTCGACGCTTCGGCTTACGCCCCACACCATCTTCCGAGCCTGAGTCACATTCACAAAGGAAGATAGAGGAAAGTGCCGCTTAGTCGACGGAAGGTAAAACTTTTCACCATCCAGTTGAAAGATCCATTGTCCTTCGCCTGCCTGCAACTGGCGATCGAGATCGAATGCGGCATCCCCGAACATAAAGTCGGGCTTCCTGTAAGTCCGACGGTCAATATCCTCAAGAGGAGCCGTGGTCAAGATACTCCGCGTGGTCTGCGGATGACCGCCTTGATGAGTGTATCCCGGACAAGGGAGCTCCGCTCACTGAACAAAGAAGCCTGTCCATGGAATTGCAGGCTGAGGTTACCATCTGCTCCACTAGTCAGCCCAAACAAACTGCTTAGGAGATCGGGAGCGTAATGCACTGCAAAGACAGAAATGAACTATTATTAGTTCAACAATCAAGTGGATACGAACACATAAAAATTCACTAAGGCATAGCCTCGCTCAGCGAGCAAGGCCAGCAAGGCGATAGCTTCGATGAAGCTTGATCTAGCGGATAAAACTGCATTTTTGCAGAAGGCGTCCAAAGTACCAACTTCGCTTAAGCAGGAAGTGGTATAGCCCTAAGGGCTAACGTCACCAAGAGGGCATCATGGTCAAAAGTCACCCTTCGTGGCCATGACTGAAGGAACAGGCCTATATCCTGTTCCTCAACAGGATGGAGACGGCCCGAGTAATGGCTTCGTACGGAAGCCTAAGGAAGAACTGTTCGGTTCTTAATTCCCCTGTGCAAGGAAAATAGGGAGGTTCAAGGAAACAAGTTCCCTAATGAGGACGGATCATATTCAATCGTCCTAATCGCCAAATGTCGGCTCCAAAGAAGAGAGACCACAGTCTCTAATCAGATAGGAAAATCCCTTACCGGTGACTGGTCGATCGATGACCGGAGGAGGAGGACCCTCCGCTGCAGAAGTCGCCACTTCTTTTCCCGCTCGTCTTTTGGGCGCCATTAAAGAATTGCAAGAGTTCTCAAAATTCCCTGAACGAAGAAGGAAGAGGAAGAGGGAAAGTCAAGAAATTTCTCTGAAAAAGGAGATCTTTTCCTGTTCAGCCCGATCGAGCTTTTATAGGCCAATCAGCGCCTGAAACGAGGCCTCAAAAAGGGCGTATGCCGCCGTTTCGAATTAATTCGAAACGCCGCCCAAAGCGCCTTCCCGAGAAGCGCTGCTTCGATTCCACTAAGGGTTAACTTCGCCACAAGTTAAAGTGCGGGCTTCGCACAATCCTTCAAGGACTTCGCCGAAAGGTTTACCTTAGCCCTCTAAAAAGGCGCTGACATGCCAGTCTCGCGAAGATCACTCAAAGAAAGGACTATGTCCTTAACTCCGCATACAGTTTAGCCCCGCTATGGCCAAACCCTCAAAGAAAGCAAGCGAAGATCAGATGATTAGAAGATGAACTTTCATTGATTAAAAAAAAAAGGAAGGGTATATTGATATTACATCGAAGTTGTGTTTCATACAACACACCCAGTTGCTCGACAGGGTAATTTGTGCAAAAAAGCATACAAGTGGTTTTATCCGCTTCGAAGTCAAACCGACTGAACAAAGGAGGCCTTCCTCCTGTACAAGGCTGTAATCAGTGGTGCCGCAAGGACACGGTCATTATTCTCCACAAAAATGGCAGGTCTTGCCAGGCCATTTTGTTGAAGCCTGGCAATAGAAACCTATCGCCGCCAACACGATAGATCACATATAATGGGAATCGGCAGTGGTACCAGTGATCTAACGGGTGTGAGGCCCGCTTTCCCGAAGTGGATCGCCCCTAGAGGCCACCAAAGTTGAAAGTTGGCAATGATGCCAGTGATCTCACATGTGACGCCCACTACTCCGAAACGGATCATCTCCGACAAAGCGGCTACTAGCCTCCCTCAGAACGAATCATCTCGTATAAGAGGCTGCCAATAGCCTCTGGGACACGCATCCGCTGCCCCGAATTGTTCCTCCTGCTTAAAAGTAAAGCTTCAACCGGGGAAGCATAAGGCAATTTTATGGTTCCTTCCATCAAGTCACAAGATTGGCGAGCATAGCCCACTGCAATGCAAAATCAGAACAGATTAGCAGTTAAGCACAGGAAAGACTGCAAATCAGAATCTTTTGGGTCAAAGCAATCCAATTTCAGTAAAAGCAGAGGACAAGCCTCGCCTGCACAGCACTGATGGGCTGGCTCAACAAACGCCAAGTCCAAGCCTCACCTATATGGCTAGCCAGACTGACCCCGTGGGATGCAGTCTTAGCTCCGCCTATATGGCAAGACTGGCTCAACTATTGAAGAGACCAAGTCCCAAGTTCTGCCTGCGCAGCGGACTCAACATGCAATGATCTTTCTGTGATCAAGTCAGAACGATAGCTTCACTGGGAAGCTATGTCAAAATCCTTCTCTGCAGATCAAATAAATAGAGAACAAGGGAAGCTAATCCCTGAAGCAGCTGCCAAAGCTAAATCAAGGGAGGCGAATTCCCTAAAATCGGTGAAGTCGTTGAACGATCAAGACTTACCGGTCCTTGGCCGGATAATGACCAGAGTGGGCATTCCCACTAGTTCAGATATCTGAGTATCTCTTTCAAACCAAGAGAAGAGAAGAGAGGCAAAGCACTTCTCTTCAGAGGACCTCAAGTGTCCTATTTATAGGCCCCGTGGCCTGAGCGCTGCCGCCTCAAGCGTGGAAGCACGAGCGCCTTTAAGGCATTTATTGCGCCTTGAGAACAGGGACGGCTTCCCTTAGAACCGTGCGAGGGGAGAAAACGTCTCCCTCATAAAGGCACTTATTGCGCCTTGAAGAAAGGGAATATCCTCCCTCGGAAACGTGCAAATCGGAGAATATCTCCCTCGATCAGCTCGAAGAAAGGAGTAATCCTCCTCGTAACCAGCCCACGGCAGTTGATCTCGGGAAAGTGACATGCCCTCCCAAGCGAACATATCTTCAGAAGCCCAGATGCGGGGCTACTAGCTGCGAAGCTACCCAGACGCGAGTCTACATGATTCCTCGACGAATCTACATCCCAAAGCAGGATTTAAAGCGAAGCTGAACTCAACCATCATGGCGACGTTCATACTCCACACACCACCGATCAAAGCAGTTCAAAGTATTTCAAAGTCTGAGCCATTGCAGATTTTCGAAAACTTTGAAGGGGGTCTTGTTGACACTTAAAAAAGACAAGATTCTTATTGGTCTGAACAATGTCTAACTTGTTGACATTTACAAAAGACAAGTGACAGACGAGCTGAAGACCAGTTTTCACCCATCTCCAAGGGACAAGGAAGCAACTTGGACTCCACTGATCCAGCAAGCAGACAGTGAACCCGGATTATTTCTAAACAGACCTCAGAAGGTCTAAGGTGCTAGCACTTAGCATCGCATGAGCCCAAAGGATAGCCTCGTTTGAGAGGCTAATATCACTCGACTTCGCCTCGAAGCCATCCAAAGCCTCGCCAAGAAGCCAACTGACAGTTTCGCCAAAAAGCCTCTTTTTCGGACTTCGCCAAGAATTGCCTCTAGCTCCGCCACGAGCTCAATGCGGGTAGCGCTGCTATGAATCTGTCACGGTCAACCTTTGACCAATCAGATCTCCGGATGAGGTCGGATCCAATCAGATCAAATCCAATTAAGATCAAATCAGAGATCAAATTTGGCAGTTGATTGCCACAATCTCTTGACTCTTCTAAAACGAGTAAGAAGATCAGGGGAAATCTTCCAACGATATGGAAAGGATCAAAACAGATCAAAAGGATCAACCGACCTGCCAATTCTAGCTCCGCAGAAGCTATCTTAGCCTCGCAGCAAGGCTACTTTCCAGATTTAAATAGATTTGATTCAATCTGTTTCCATATCCTCAAGGGACGATTATACCCTTGCTCTCCCTATAAATAGCCCGCCAGGGGTACAAGGAGAGGGGATCGATCAATCGAGAGAGAGACCACGCACATATACTAGAGGACTCCACAAGCAGAGGCTTCTTCAAAAAGCACCGTGCGCTCTCGAATTCAGAGACCTTTTAGAGAATTGCTTTCTCTATCCAGGGTGCTGATACCCTAACATCGTCCTTCTTCTCAAGGAATCTTCGGAACCAGGCGAGAAGGAATTCCTTATTGAAGGCGATTTTGAGAAGCAGCAAGAGGGTTCTACCAACCTTCTGTTCTCTGATTCCCTGAACCAGGCGAGAAGGGAATCTCATTGCTCGCATCGTCAAAGGACAAAGTGGTCGCGCGCTGACCAGACTCCTATCGGCACACTTCTCCAGAATCTCTGAGGATATCTACTTGTAATCTTTTTAAGAATACTTGTAATTTAGCTCCTCAACTTTTTGTAAGTTTTCTCCCTTTGCAAACATAATGGAAAACAGTTGACACCTATCTCGCATATGTTGCCATTAAGCAGGTCCCTTGCCTTTATCCAAGCCTGAAGGTGATAATAAAATAGAGTGAGCTCGACAGCTCAGTGAGTAAAACAGTATTTATATGCATGTCCATTACGTAGGTTTATTTGAAATTTTATTATCAAGTTAACGATTGTAATTGATATTATTTTTGCACATTTTTGGGTCTTTGCTGAAATCCTTGACCAAATACAGTAACAGGTCCTGATAGTCGACTTGCCCATACCTGTAGTCGACTAATACTACCTTAAGTCGACTTATATTGAAGCTATAGTCGACTGGGGTCTGTTCAAAAAGATAATAACTCTCTGTTGGCTACATGTGACTTACCTAGTCTACTACCCTATCTGGTATAGTCGACTACACTTGATACTAGTCGACTTACAAGACAACTATAGTCGACTAAGTCTGAATCAAAAAGATATGTGCTCTCTGTTGTTGGCCCAAAGGCTTTTCACTCTAATTTTGATGATGATTAACTCATGTAGTTATGTGTACTAATAATCTTGTGATTTTAGTTTCAGATCATTAATCAAGTTATTAGTAGGTGATTAGCTTCAACAAGATGATTTGGAAGCTTTCACATGTTGATTCAAGAGCCCGAGCGTCAAAGATCATATATAGCACTTGCTCGGTGGATCAAAGAGTTTTGGATTGAGTCGGCTTGGAGATTGCGCTCTACAAGAAGACTTCGGTACCATAGTTTAGTTTTGTGTTTAGATCCAAATTGTAAAGATTAGAATAGTATGATATGCTCAAGTTCACAACACACACGTTTCATGTTTTGAATATTGGTTTTCAGTTTTACGGTTTTAGGTTTAACCGATCTTGGTTTACATGAATAGATAGATTCAAAACAAGTTTACATGGTTTAATGTATATTAGATTTGTTCTATATACATGCATGCTTAATTTCCTAGACAAACTTAGTTTTTACTTACTTATTCATGTGTTTTATGTTTTGGTATTTTTAACAAAACATATTTTGGAATTAATGTCAAAAACATGGATATATATATATATATATATGTTTCATGTATATAGGATTATATCCATATACATCATGCCTAAATGTTATTTAATATCATGTTTTTGTATTTGGATGAGTTTTGGACAAAACGTATTTTCTATTCAAAAATCAGAGTTTTAGAAAATACAGTTTTTGGTTTTTGGCAAAATTTCTATAACACAAAAATAGTTCAAAATGTTTGAGATTTGTGTTAAACTTTTTAACAAAAGTTTGTATTTCAATGAAAAATGATAAAACTATTTTTGTGGATTTTTAGAGATTTAATGGGAATTTTTAGGATTAAAAATTACATGTTTTTGCTGACCAGAACAGTCTCTGCCAGGTTAGGTCGGTCGACCCCTAAGGTCGACCGCACCAAGTAGCCGGTCGACCGTATCAGTCGATCAACGTGCACGGATACGTGCACGCTGGCTGCCACATGGTCCGGTCGACCGCACGGGCGACCGACTACATGCAGGCAACTCTCTGTTTGTTTCGGTCGACCGGGCGGTCGACCGGTAGCTGGCAACGGTCAAAATGTGACCGTTGGCCGGTCGGCCGCACGGTCGACCGGTAGGGCATTTTTGGCAGATTTGACTGCCAACGGCTATATTTTTCTGGGGGCTATAAATACCACATTAATGGCCAGTTTTCCAGAAGATTTTTTGTTCGAATTTTTCCTGACTCTCTAGTATTTTCACAGCAATCAAAAGAAGTTTTTGGACATTATATTGATCAATCTATTTGGTGTTTTTGTTAGGGTTTGGAAAATCAAGAAAGGGTTTTTGGGAAAAGATTTTGATTCAACTTCTATATCTTGGTTTCAGTTTTTCCTAAGGATTTTCTTTGTGATTTTGATTTCCATTCCATTGGTTTTCTCCACACTTGAGCAACATCTACTTTCTTATTCTATAAGATCTTTGTGTGGGAGAAAGAAATTGTTTGTGGTTGTTGTTTAGACCACCAAGTTGTAAACCCAATCTTTTCTTGGCTTTGTGCCTTTGGGTTGTATCCCTCAAGTTGTGAGGTGATCCTTATATTGGTTTGTGCTAATCCCTCAAGTTGTGAGGTGATTGTTGTTGGCTTGGAGTTGTGCCTCAAGGAGGAGGTTGTGTTTGTAAGGAGAGGAGTTGGGTACTCCTTGTAATTGTTATTGCCCTAAATCCTCGGTGGAGGTTCCCTTTGTGGGAGTCCTTTGTGGACAAGCTAGTGGACTTAAAATCCTTCTGGGTGAAGGCGGGGATGTAGAGCTGAGTGCTCGAACCTCGAAACATATCTTGTTGTTTGCGCTTGATCCCTTGGCTCTTACTCTATCTCTCTCTCTCTTTACTTTGTGCCTTGCATCAATTCATATTGTTCATTCATAATTGCTTGGCTTGTTTGAGTGTGCATCTCTTGTTAATTGCAATTAGTTTTTAAATTCCGCATTAAGTACTTTAGATTAGCATAATCACCTATTCACCCCGCCTCTAGGTGATTTTCAATTGGTATCAGAGCCTACGCTCCTGCTATTTAGGTTTAACCACCTAGGAGTGAGATCTTAGTTTGCTAATCTTCATTTGCATTTTCATTTTGCACACATATAGTTGCACTCATGGATAGCCCTCCTATGTTTGATTTTTTTAGACTTGATGTTTGGAAGGCCAATATGAGTAGCCATTTGAAAGACTAGGACATCTAGTTTATCAAGCCTCCACTATAGAATCCTTCCCTAATAGTAGCAAGCATAAAAAGGCCAATGCATTAGCACTTAAAACACTTAGAGCATCTCTTAATGAAGATCTTTTATACGTGTTTGATTGTTATGACTCGGCTTTTGCAGTTTGGAGTATATTGACGTCTCCCGAGATACCTGTGATTATCAACAAGTTGAGGAGATCTAGGAGAGACAAATCCGACGAGCATTGCCTCATGGTCCAAGGGAAAGACTCCCTTGAGGTACAATCGGATTCTCAACTAGATGATTGCTCTAGTTCCTATTGTGATGGTTGTTAGAAGCTCAAACCTTAAATATGGAACTTGCCACAAAGCTTGAAAAATTTTTGGAAAAACATTATCTTTTGAAAAAGGATCATTTTGAACTAAAAGAAGAATTGAAGGATTTATGCTCAACTTTTGAATCGATTTTGCAAGAGAAGGAAGAGATTACTAGTGAACGTGACTCACTAAGATCTCAACTAGACCTTGCCCTAAAAGAGATTGATGTTTTGACAAGCAAAAATGATTGTGATGATGTTGTGAAAAACAATGAGGTTTTATCTTCTAAATTGGATTCTTTTTAAAAGATAACCTTGTTTTGAAAAATGAAATTGATTTCATTACTAAAGAATTGGATTTGGTTTTAAAGAAAAATGAATCTTTAAAAATTGATATAGATTCTCATATTTGTCATGCTAGTATAGCTTCTTGTTCTAGCACTCCTATTGCATGCTCCACTTTATCTTCAACTATTGAAAATGACATAAATGTTTTGAAGAAAAGTGTTGAATGTTTGGGCTACACTTTGAGCCAATGTACTTTGAATCATACACGCTTGAAAACCTGGTTCGCAAGAAATAAGTTCCATCTTTACATGTATACCCATCACGGCATACACATGCTCATCACGGACACAACCATAACATGTATGCTCATGTGTACACTTGTACACATTGTGGTCGAAAAGGCCACCTAGCTAGATTTTGTTATGATCGTCTACATATTGAAAATTTAGCAAATAATCTTATTTGGGTTAGAAAAGATACTAACCCCTATGGACCCAAAAGAAAATGGGTACCAAAGACCACCCCTAAAATTTTTGATGTAGGTGTGGGCTCTCGCATCACGTGAGAGTATTGGTGCCTTGGAGTGGATGCGTTCCGTGCTTAAAAAGAAAACAAATATGGATGCATCACTTTCAAGGGAAGTTTGGTGGAGGAGGACCACCATTGGTTGGAGAACTAGAGAGGTGCCCTCATTGGTTTGGTATCATTCTCTAACTCCATTTTTATTTGCATGCTTTTTCATATTATTGTTTATAGCATGTTTTAATGTTTGTTGATTATTATGATTATGCCATGATCATTAGATTAGTGATATACATGTTTAGTTACTTGAGACACCCATGTTTTATATGGATCTATATTTAGTGTTCTCACCTTATTTAAACTAATATGTATGCCCTAGATCTAATGCACGTGCATATACATAATGATCATGTGGATGTCTATGATTTTTGTTGAATCATGTTTTGTTTAGTATGTTGAATGCCATGTTTATTAGACCTTTGACATACATGTATAGCTTTTGAGATCACCCATGTTTAGATGGACCCATTTGTTGTGTTCTCACCATTTGTTTAGCTATTATGTATTTCATAATTCTAATAGCATGTGGATTTTCTTCATGATCAATTTTTATATCTTTCATGTTGATTTATATCCCGTTTTATGCTTAATGATTTGATTACTTGTTTAGATGTTAGTTTTCATTAAGACTAGAATTTATACTTGTACATGTAGTGGGACACAAATAAATCTTTATATATGTTTGTGCTTGGATGCTTATTTGTACCCATTAAATGTGCTAGTATAGTCTAGTTTTGATGATTCATACATTCTAACTTGTATTCCTCATTTTGAATATGTTTCTATGATCATGTGTTTTAACTTCATGTATATGTCTATCTTGTCCAAACTATTGATTATACATGCACATCCTTGAGGCACGTGCCTTCATGCATATACTTGTGTGGACTCATTATGTTTAGGATATGTATGTATACTTTAGTTTGTACATGACATACATATGCCTTGAAGTTTAAATCGTTTCTATGATTTTCATATTTTTAGGTAATTTCGATTGGTAATGAAAATTTAGTTTCTCATGTTTTCATGTTTTTAAGGAATCTCACACAAGCTTAATTGAATATTTTCATGTTGATATGTGTCACATTATACTTGTACACTCACTTTATTAGTTTACTCATGATTTGTTTTCATGAGAATTTGATATGAGCTTTATGGACTTTGAGTGTTTAGTAATCATGTGACTTACATGTGTTTCATGAAAAATAATTTTGTTTTATTCCTTACTTGAAGGATTTCGTACTAGTTAATAAGATTTTCCATTTAACTAGTTCGTATTCTTCTTTTGGTAGAGATTTTCAAACGTACTCTATTTTTAAACCTATTTTTGAACTTCAATGGGAGGTTGGATAGGAGATCATGTTCATGTATGCTTTAAAATGAAAATCATTTAAAACTTGAACCATGATTGGGTGGTAGTTATATGAGATATACACTTGATCTTATTGTTATTTCAATTGGTATCATTGAAATTCTTTCAATTGGTATCAATTTTGATCCTCTTGTATACTCATGAATTGTTTTATGTAAGTGAATTGAAAGCATACATTCATATAACACATAGTATTAGTTTTCAATTCCAAGAATATCAATTTCAATTGGTATCTATTTTCCATACATATATATGTTTGTGTTTATGCTAAGCTTGAGCTTCAATTTTGTTTCAATTGATTACTTTTAAATTGGTATCAAGCCTACGCATTGTTTTTGTTGGTAATTCATAAAGAGGGAGAAAACTTGTATTTCATCTTTCAATTGGTATTTGTTTCTCACTCCCATACTTTATGATTGAAAATTTAAATTTGGTATCATATGTTCAAAATGAAAAATAGTTACAATTGATATCAAAATTTTTGTTTAGACATT
The DNA here is from genome assembly GCA_038442645.1 of Agave tequilana. Classification (NCBI taxonomy): domain Eukaryota; kingdom Viridiplantae; phylum Streptophyta; class Magnoliopsida; order Asparagales; family Asparagaceae; genus Agave; species Agave tequilana. Next base: position 105,790 of record JAVJIF010002755.1, read on the forward strand.
CAAAATTTATTATGTTTAATTTCAATTGGTATCAAGATTTTCATGTGTTTTGCTTAAAATTGGTATCAATATTTTTTTGTTTGTTTCCTTTCAATTGGTATCAAGATGCTATTCTTTGACATATTTTCAATTGGTACCTTAATTGACTGTCACCCCTATTTGGTTTTTGTTTTTGTTTTAGACAAAAAGGGGGAGAAAAAAAATTTATTGATTTGGTTTTGCTTTTACCCCTTTTGATGAGTGTTTCTTTGTATTAAAAGGGGGGAGAAGATTTTGTTTTGTTTTGATTTTTACCCTTTTGTTGATGATTGACAAAAAGGGAGAGAAAGATTTTGAGTTTGATTGAGTTTTATATATGCATGTTTATGTTTTGCATATATTAAGTTTAGTTTAGTTTAATTTTAATTGGTATCTAGAGCATGTTTTGTTTTTGAACATTTCATTGGTATCTAGAACCTTTTTATTGTTTATGCATATCTATGCATTCATGTTTAAAGAGCCTTCATTGCATATTTATGGTTTATTTGTTTTATGCATGAGTTAAGGGAGAGCTTCATTGAAGCTTAACTTTAATCCATGCATATATAACTCCATGAGTTTTGTCATCATCAAAAAGGGGGAGATTGTTGGCCTAAAGGCTTTCCACTCTAATTTGATGATGATTAACTCATGTAGTTATGTGTACTAATAATCTTGTGATTTTAGTTTCAAATCATTAATCAAGTTATTAGTAGGTGATTAGCTTCAACAAGATTTGGAAGCTTTCACATGTTGATTCAAGAGCCCGAGCGTCAAAGATCATATATAGCACTTGCTCGGTGGATCAAAGAGTTTAGATCGAGTCGGCTTGGAGATTGCGCTCTACAAGAAGACTTCGGTACCATAGTTTAGTTTTGTATTTAGATCCAAATTGTAAAAATTAGAATAGTATGATATGCTCAAGTTCACAACACACACGTTTCATGTTTTGAATATTGGTTTTCGGTTTTAGGTTTAACCGATCTTGGTTTGCATGAATAGATAGATTCAAAACAAGTTTACATGGTTTAATGTATATTAGATTTGTTCTATATACATGCATGCTTAATTTCCTAGACAAACTTAGTTTTTACTTACTTATTCATGTGTTTTATGTTTTGGTATTTTTAACAAAACATATTTTGGAATTATGTCAAAAACATGGATATATATATATATATGTTTCATGTATATAGGATTATATCCATATACATCATGCCTAAATGTTGTTTAATATCATGTTTTTGTATTTGGATGAGTTTTGGACAAAACGTATTTTCTATTCAAAAATTCAAGTTTTAGAAAATACAGTTTTTGGTTTTTGGCAAAATTTCTATAACACAAAAATAGTTCAAAATGTTTGAGATTTGTGTTAAACTTTTTAACACAAGTTTGTATTTCAATGAAAAATGATAAAACTATTTTTGTAAATTTTTAGAGATTTAATGGGAATTTTTAGGATTAAAAATTACATGTTTTTGCTGACCAGAACAGTCTCTGCCAGGCTAGGTCGGTTGACCCCTACGGTCGACCGCACCAAGTAGCCAGTCGACCGTATCAGTCGACCGACGTGCACGGATACGTGCACGCTGGCTGCCACATGGTCCGGTCGACCGCACGGGCGACCGACTGCATGCAGGCAACTCTCTGTTTGTTTCGGTCGACCGGGCGGTCGACCGGTAGCTGGCAACGGTCAAAATGTGACCGTTGGCCGGTCGGCCGCACGGTCGACCGGTAGGGCATTTTTGGCAGATTTGCTGCCAATGGCTATATTTTTCTGGGGGCTATAAATACCCCATCAATGGCCAGTTTTCCAGAAGATTTTTTTGTGCGAATTTTTCCTGACTCTCTAGTATTTCACAGCAATCAAAAGAAGTTTTTGGGCTTTATATTGATCAATCTATTTGGTGTTTTTGTTAGGGTTTGGAAAATCAAGAAAGGGTTTTTGGGAAAAGATTTTGATTCAACTTCTATATCTTGGTTTCAGTTTTTCCCAAGGATTTTCTTTGTGATTTTGATTTCCATTCCATTGGTTTTCTCCACACTTGAGCTACATCTACTTTCTTATTCTATAGGATCTTTGTGTGGGAGAAAGAAATTATTTGTTGTTGTTGTTTAGACCACCAAGTTGTAAACCCAATCTTTTCTTGGCTTTGTGCCTTTGGTTTGTATCCCTCAAGTTGTGAGGTGATCCTTGTATTGGTTTGTGCTAATCCCTCAAGTTGTGAGGTGATTGTTGTTGGCTTGGAGTTGTGCCTCAAGGAGGAGGTTGTGTTTGTAAGGAGAGGAGTTGGGTACTCCTTGTAATTGTTATTGCCCCAAATCCTCGGTGGAGGTTCCCTTCGTGGGAGTCCTTTATGGACAAGCTAGTGGACTTAAAATCCTTCTGGGTGAAGGCGGGGATGTAAAGCTGGGTGCTCGAACCTCGAAACATATCTTGTTGTTTGCGCTTGATCCCTTGGCTCTTACTCTATCTCTCTCTCTCTCTCTCTTTACTTTGTACCTTGCATCAATTCATTTTGTTCATTCATAATTGCTTGGCTTGTTTGAGTGTGCATCTCTTGTTAATTTCAATTAGTTTTTAAATTCCGCATTAAGTACTTTAGATTAGCATAATCACCTATTCACCCCCCCCTCTAGGTGATTTTCATCTGTTTGTTACTTATAACAAATTTTAGTCGACTACCCTATCTGGTGTAGTCGACTAAACTATATACTAGTCGACTTACAAGCCAACTATAGTTGACTAATCATGGCTAAAAGAAGATGTTCACTCTCTGTTTATTGCCTGTAATTGCGGCTAGTCCACTAATCTATTATATGTGGTCGACTAAGGGTGGTTTCCAGCGACTTGTCTATCCACTTTTCCCATCTATAGCCAACTTACCCTGAGGGATAGTCGACTAACCTTGTTGAAGTTGCCCGGATAAGTCGACTATTACAGAGTCTAGTTTTAAGATTTTTATATAATTTCAACATGAAATTTCTATCTTAACCACATTAACATACTTGTTAAACATAACATTGGGCTCCCCTTCGGTCTCCCTCCGGTTAAACCCGGTCCCTTCCTCATATACGTTATTCAACGCAATAATTCCCCCTTCGATCACCACCGGTTCAATCCGGTCCCTTCCTCCTAGACATTACCGTATATTCTCCCCTTCCGTCACTTCCGGTTCAACCCGGTCCCTTCCTCCAAATATGCAATAATCACGTCCTTCATGTAATAACAACATGCAAGGACTCATAGAACAACGACAACATAATAATTTCATAATTTCTACTTTATAACATTCTAATATTATGAAAGTCATTAATATGTATAGGTAACCACTAGCTAAATTATCAATATACGAGTCTTTTCAAGATAACCAACATATCATGTCATCTTAATATATGCGTAGCCATAAATATATGCATAGCATCAAGTATCATATTTATCCATAGAACTATTTCTCTAAAAAGGCATGTGGTGGACTACCAATTTATACACACAATCATACGCAATGTTAAACATATATGAAAATAGGTATAGCATGATTGTCATAAGATTATGTACACATAAAATCTATAAATCATACACATGAATTATCCTTCAATTTCATGTTCATTTATAACTTAGAAATTTCCCTTTATTTCAAACTTTACCCTACCTACTATGTTACTAGGGTTTGAATGTTCTACTCACCTTGAAGAGAGTATCTCCTTATCAAGCTTGGTCTCCGCTATAATGGAGTCTACAAGTCCACAATAACATCATAATTAGTTCTTAGTTAAAAGAGCATAAGAGGGGTAAAAATCTTAAGGTTTTACTTACCGTTTAACCAATATCAACCTCTTAACTCGTTATCCTAGATCAACTTTGTCTTCAAGAATTTCCTTTTATGATGATGTTAGATCACCACTTTACCTTTTTCTATTAGGTCTTTGGAGGAGATAAAACATGTAAGGAAGTCTTTTTCTTATATAAAGGAAGTAAGAAAAGTTTTGTGAGGGAATGAGAGGGAAAATGAGAGAGTATGTGAAGAAATGGAGGAAATAAACGGCTGTTGCTGCTGCTGGACCTTGGCCGTCTGTAGGAGGAGAAGGGAGGGTTTTGTGAAGTTAGAATGAAGAGAGAGAGTGTGTGTTGCCAAATGAGTTTCTTCTCTTCATTCTCCCTATTTATACTCCAATCTCTTCAATAATATCATGACAAGTGCCCCCCTAACACCATCTCTCTACACCTATATCTTACACCTATAGGCAAGGTTCCATCCCTCCCCCCCTTCATGAGGTACTAGTACCTACAAATATGGTGGGGGTATGATAGCAAAGTCAACATGCATGTGGGTGTATTTCATTTCATATACATACATTCATATATATACATACTAATATGTATAGTATAATTTATAGTGTAAGTATTATACATAAATACTTGCTTCCACATCACCTCCCTAAAGTATTTAAATATTAGGAAAAAAGTGATTAGTTAAGGCAGGTATTACAATTTGTCTGTCTGCGACCAAGGTCGTATAAACCAAAGAAGTTAATACAAATAACTACGACCCGAGTCGACAAAAAATGGAATCAAAAAAATAACTTTTGACCTTGGTCGCTTTGTTAAAAAATTTTAAATTTAAAATAATATAAATCTCTAATAAAATCTTTAATTCCTATTTTTCTTTCATCTTAAACTGTGACTTGAATTAAATATTCTTACTTCTTTAAATCAAAAAAAGCGACACTTTCTATCTTATTTGCGACCATGGTCACAAGCTTTAAAAAAAAAATTACTAATTTATTTTTAAAACCAAGATTCTTAAAAATTTTAAGAAAAAAAAGAAATTTCCCGATAAAATTCAGTTCATCAAATACTTTTAATTGAAGTTAAATTAAAATATGGAATTTTCTGTAAAAAAAAAAGAAAGGGAATCAAAACTAAAAAATAAAACTATGAAAGGTTACAGAACCTTAAAAAAAAATTTAGGTTTCCCCTTTACCTTTTTCCGCGGATTATTTCTTGGGCGCCATTTTGATCAGATCTTTTTTTTAAAAACAAGATTTTTATCGAAAAAGATCAAAAAATTAGTAGAGAAAAAAACACTAAACTTTTCATATTGATGAACTGAAAATTTCAGATTTGTAATTTTTTTTCAAAGAAAGGTTTTACATACAGTAAAAAGTTGTTAGTGAGGATAATTTCATCAATGCGATTGTTGAAATGACTGATACTTACTCGGGCGGGGATTTTTTGGTTTTTTGTCCGCCAAAATTAATGACCAATTCGTGGCTATTATTTTGCCACGTCCCGCCAGCTGAGAAACTCTCTCAGCTGATGGCTGAAGCACAGTAACCCCATTTATATATATATATATATATATATATATATATATATATATATATATATATATATATATATATATATATGAGAAAAATGTATATCAGCCCGCGGGCTGAGAGTACTCTCTCAGCCTGCGGTGATGTGGCTCAATTTGTCACCTCAGTAACTTGCGGCCCGCTTATAGGAAGAAGTTAAATTACCAAATACCCCTTATGAAAAGCTACTTTTTCTTTAACTTGCCGCACGTTGTCAGACTTGTTTATTATTATTTTTTTCCCCCTTTCTTTTTCCGCTCTTTATATGATTTAGGTTATTGATTATAAATTATTTTTTTCCCCTATTTCCTTACCTCTCTTGTCAGATCTAGGTTCTCCTATATAGTTTATTTTTTTGTGTATATAATGTAGACAGAGACTTTGGTCGCAGTGTACATGGTTAATTGCGACCAAGGTCGCAATGTTGTTATTGATAAAGAGGGCCAGTATGTAACGCCCCGATCCCACGGATACGGGGACGTCACTGCAACGCATATACGTAGGTCAGAAGGTGCCCCCACGTATATACGCTAAGCATTAAGTACAACAAGTATCAGAGTACAACACAAAGCGTGGTATATTCATATGCCAACTTACAAGATACAAATACAAGGTTATACAAGTTATGATAAGCAACATCACTTTACAAGTGTCTTTTATCACAACCCAAGTCCAAAAGGAACGATTTACAACCAGAAACACAAAATGCTCACGTAATGGATGGAGATCCCGTGAACCAAAAGGAAGAGTCGGGCACGATGGGACTAGAGCTGGTCAGCCTGCTCGCAAAGATAAGCCCGGTCCTCTGTGGAAGGCTCCACTTCGTTCCAAGCCTCGGAATCTGAATATGCAAATCCAAGGGGTCAAGACATATAACAACAAATAAAGATAGCAAGTGACTAAGGATCATGATTAAAGATAATGGAGTAGTAATAAATAGCAACGAATAACAAGTGATGTAAATTCAATAAGATAAGGTCATATGCAATAAATCTACAATAATGTCTTATTATTATTACTTGTCTTACTGTGATATCTAGCTATGTGACCCAGCGTCCCAGAGCACATAGATCCATATCCTAGTAAAGCAAGGTTGTTATTGAAAACAGCGGTTGTATCGACGAACTATGTTTACAGTGGGTCCCGTGCATGCCCGGGACCACGTCCAGGTGTTCCGTTGCTTGAAGACGGAACCAGCCGCAAGGCCTAACAGGAGGGTCTTATGTATGCCCTTGTCATGACAGTAAACAGGAAAGGGAGCAAGCACTCCCCTCGGTCCCCTAGAGTACCACAGGTTAGACCGGAACATAATTGTACAATATACCTAAAACCACTGTAAACACGAACACATATCGATATCCGCATATTTCCCCTGACCCCAATGTAAGTTGGTCTATTTTATATATAAGTCGGGTATATCATGCTTGGTGTTTTCAGTGATAGCATGAAGGGGTGGTGATACTTCACATTTAACAAGTTATGGAATAGCAATATGTGACATGAGTCATGAAGCATAATAAAGCAAGATCTATCAGGTAACAAGTCATGCAGTACAGGTATGAAGCATAAACAAAGCTAAAACAGTATACAAGTATCAGGGAAAGGTCAGAAAATTAAAAAGGAAAGGAGTCAGAAAACTGGCCCAGAATTAGGCTGTCGGTCGACCTCCGGTCGACTGCCGGTCGACTGGGGATATAACTGGCGGTCGGCTCCCGGTCGACTGCCGGTCGACCGGTGCAGATGCCGTGAGCTCCAGGTTTTGGCCGGTCGACTACCGGTCGACTGGTCCATACTAATTCCCTAAGCGGTCGAGTGGTCGGTCGACTGCCGGTCGACCGCCAGCTCAAAACTGTGCACGCTGTGCACATCGGTAGAGTGATCGGTCGACTGCCGGTCGACCGACCCTCTGAAATCTGCTACTGTTAAGGCAGAAAAATCTGATTTTTAAGGGATTGGTTCTAACAGCCTAAAGATAGGATTTTTATGTTATTAGGGGACCTGATCTATCAACACAAGTACACCACAACAGGGACTAGCCTTAGTGAGTAGATATACACACATGGGAGGTTGGATTTGAGCTTTGATGACCTAAAAATTGGATTTTTATGGAACCATTTTACAAGAATTACTATCTCAAGTAAATAGAGGGAAATCTAGGTCTTGGTGAGTAAAGATACTCACTTGGGAAGGTTCAATTAGGAGTTTGACCCAATGGAGGAAGAGGGTGGCTACAATCCAAAATCTTGAGTTGAAGGAGTTGCTCTAGGTGTTGCCTTGGGAGTGATGGTTGAAATTGAAGTCCTTGATGAAGCCTTGGTTGAAGTCCTTGAGATCTAGGTGGAGGTGAAGGGATTGGGGTGATCTAGGAGCTAGGGTTCTTGCTTGAAGAAGAAGAGGATTATGGAGAGCTTCTCTCTTGATGAAGTGAAAGAGAAGGAAAAAAGGGGAAATTTGCAATGAAAGGATTTATAGGTTGGGATTATTTCAAGAGGGTGGAATTAAGGTGAAAGGGAAGGGTTTTCTTGCAAGAAGGGGGTGAGGTGTCCCTCACTTGCCACTTGGCCAGCCATGGGAAGGAGAGAGAGTGAGTGGGGGTAGGTGAAGGGTGAGTGGGAATTGAGGTGGCACATGAGGTGGAAAATGGAATTTGCAATAATTGAAAAAATGCCCGAAATTCAAGTGTCTCGGAATGATCTGAAAATTTTACCAAAAATCAAGAATAATATTTGAAGACTCATGGTGAAATTCGTTTGAAGAAATACTGTATAGTTTTAAAATTAAAAATCCGGAATCAGTTATTTACCGACTCCGAAAGAATTTTCATAAATTCATAAAATTCTCAGAAAAAGTGTATAAGTAAGAAATATGATTCTAAGCAATAAAGTCTAAAGGACTTTCTAAAAATTCCTAACTGTTTGGAAGATAAAATTCGGAAATCGGTCAGCGGCACTGGCCGACACGGTTTCGGAGAAATTCATTTTAATTCCAGAAAATTCCAGAAAATCACATAAAATCTAAAATATTGGAAAATGATATTTGAAATTAAAATCGGTCAAATACGGAAGTAATCGAAAAATACGATCGAAAGACTGAATACGTATCTAAGTACGTATTCCGGGAGAGGGGTATTACAATCCACCCACCTTACAAAAATTTCGTCCTCGAAATTTCATAAGGTGAAAGATAACAGGAAAAGCAACAGATAGATACGGATACGGAAAGATAACGGTAGAGAAGAGTAGAAGGAAAGAGTCTTACCCAATCAAGATGTGAAAAGTTGAGGATACGCTCCGCGGATAACGTCCTCACGCTCCCAAGTGGCCTCTCCTGGCGCATGCCTGTTCCAAGACACCATTACCATGGAATAGCTCTGTTCTTCAGCGTCTTGACACTCCTATCCAGAATGGCCATCGGCTGCTCTTGGTATGATAAATCCGGTAGTAGCTCCAGCTCGGATGATCCAGAATATGGCTGTCATCCCTGACATACTTCCTCAACTGAGACACGTGGAAGACATTATGCACCCGTCCAAAGATGGCGGCAACGCCAATCTATAAGACACATTCCCACACGATCCAGGATCTCGAATTGGGCCGATATACCTCGGACTTAGCTTCCCACGTGTACCGAACCGGTTACACCCTTGGTAGGTGATATCTTCAAGAACACATGATCTCCGGTCTGGAATTCCAATGGCCTCCTTAGAGTGTCTGCCCAACTCTTCTGTCTGCTCTGAGCAGCCCTGAGATGATCTCTGATAACCTGACTTTCTCTGTCGTCTGCATCAGGATCTCTGGTCCCAAAAGACTCCTCTCACCGACTTCATCCCAACAAATCGGTGATCTCTGCACTTCCTTCCATACAATGCCTCAAAGGGTGCCATCTTAATACTTGCCTGATAGCTGTTGTTATATGAAAACTCAGCCAAGTGAAGATGGTCTTCCCATGATCCTCCGAAGTCAATCATGCAAGCCCTCAACTATCTTCAAGGATCTGGATAGTCCTCTTCAGATTGCCCGTCTGCTGAGGATGGTAAGAAGTACTGAATTTCAGACGAGTTCCCAGACTCTCTTGGAGACTCTCCCAGAAATGAGATCTGAATCTGGTGTCTCTATCTGATACAATACTAACTGAACTCCATGCAGACGAACTATCTCCTTCATATACTTGTCTGCCAGAACCTCTGTCGACTGGCCTACCCTGAATGGTATGAAGTGAGCTGACTTGGTGAGGCGATCAACTATTACCCACACAGCATTATTACCCTTGGGACTCCGAGGCAATGCCGTCACAAAATCCATGGTGATGTGCTCCCACTTCCATTCGGGTATCGGTAAAGGTTGAAGAAGTCCAGCTGATCTCTGATGCTCGATCTTTATCTGCTGGCAAACCAAGCACTTGGCAACAAACTGGGCTATCTCTCTCTTCATAGCATTCCACCAAAAGTGCTTCTTCAGGTCCTGGTACATCTTGTTTCCCCAGGGTGTATAGAATAAGCTGAACTGTGTGCTTCCTCCAAAATCTTCTGTCTGTTCTCCTTGGGGAACACAAAGTCTATCTCCAAAATACAATGCACCATCTGGGTGAATGCAGATATCCGACCTCAATCCAGCCTCCACCTGAGCTCTGAATGTCTGCAATCTGGTTCCTCCTTCTGAGCTTCCTTGATCTCCTCTATCAATGATGACTGGATCTGTAAAGCCATGAACTGCCCGGCCTTATCACCTCCTTGCACTAACATCAAATCCAATCTGATGAACTCCTGAATCAACTCCCTCTGCTGCGTGAGGTGGACTAGCACTCTGTTCTCTGGCATCCTGCTCAGTGCATCTGGAACGGTATTGACTTTGCCTGGATGATACTGCAAGTCAATATCATAGTCCGCCATAAGCTCCAACCACCTCCTCTGCCTCATATTCAACTCCTTCTGTGAGAAAATATACTGAGGCTCTTGTGATCTGTGTATATATCAACACTTTGTCTCCCAGAAGGTAGTGTCTCCAGATCTTCAAAGCAAATATCACAGCTGCCAACTCCAAGTCATGAGTTGGGTAATTCCTCTCATGAGGCTTCAATTGCCTAGATGCATATGCTATAACATGATCATGTTGCATAAGCACACACCCCAGGCCTTTACCTGATGCATCACAGAAAATGACCATCCCTCCTCTTCCTGAAGGAGTCCTCAAATTGGAGCTGAAATAAGCCTCTGCTTCAACTGCTCAAATGCTGCATCACATTCTTCTGTCCATATGTATCTCTCCCCTTTTCTGGTGAGCCTGGTCAACGGAGCTGCAAGTCTAGAGAAATCCTGGACAAAGCGCCTGTAATATCGGCTAGTCCAAGAAAGCTCTTTATCTCAATCACCGTCTTCGGAACTCTGGCCAATTCTTCACTGCCTGGACTTTACTAGGATCAACTGAAATTCCTTCTGCTGAAACTATGTGTCCAAGGAAAGCTATGCTGTCCAACCAGAATTCACACTTGCTCCTTTTGGCATGAAGCTGCTCCTGCTGAAGGGTCTGCAACACAATTCTCAAGTGCTCTGCATGCTCCTTATAATTCTTTGAATAGATCAGAATGTCATCTATAAAATACAACTACAAACTGATCCAGGTAAGGAGAGAACACTCGGTTCATCAAGTCCCATGAAAACTGCAGGGGCATTTGTGACTCCGAAAGGCATAACCAGGAACTCATAGTGGCCATATCGGGTCCTGAATGCCGTCTTCGGAACATCCTCCTTCTTCACCCTCAGCTGATGGTAACCCGACTGCAAATCTAACTTAGAAAATACACGGGCTCCATGAAGCTGATCAAACAAATCATCAATCCTGGGCAAGGGATACTTGTTCTTGATAGTGACTTTGTTCAATTCTCTATAATCAATACAAAGTTCTCTTACCACCATCCTTCTTATTCGCCAATAGCACTGGAGCGCCCCATGGTGAAGTCTTGGTCGAATCAGTCCCTTGTCTGAATATTCCTGCAGTTGCTTCTTCAAGATCTCCAACTCCGTCGGTGCCATCCTGTACGGAGCCTTAGATATAGGAGCTGTCCCTGGAACTGTATCATGGAGAACTCCACTATCCTCTTTCCGGTGGAAGTCCTGAAATCTCAGCAAAGACTTCTGGAAATTCATCCCACACTGGCACTCCCTTCTGAACCTCCGAAGTGGTCATCTGAATCTTTTCTTAGCAGGCTTCACCTCTCCACTAAACTGGAACTCCGGCTGAAGTGGGATTCTGAAATAGATCTTCCTTTCTTACAGTCAATCACTGCATAGTACTGACTGAGCCAGGTCCATGCCTAAGATTACGTCGTACCCCTTGGTGTCTAGTACGAGCATATCTATGGCCAAGATCCTTCTCACAAAGTTCCACTGGACAGTCAGCACAAACTCTAGAAGATATCACTACCCCATTCCCTGTACTTATCTCCCATTTGCGGTCTAAAGCCTTAACAGGTATAGAATGTAAAGCTACAAAATGATCGGAGATATAACAGTGGGATGCACCTGAATCGAAGAGAGCGGAACAGGTATTGAATGAACTCTGATGTTACCTGTAATCACCTCCTCTGAAGCCTCAGCCTCAAATGCTGTCAGGTTGTGGCCTGACCTCTACCACGCCCTGCTGCCGTCCTGGCTCCTCTCTGCACTGGGCGAACAACATGCGGTGGAGGAAGGGGAAGAGCTCTCCTCATCACTGGTCCCTGGTTCCTCTGCCCACTGGCCCTGGTAGTACCCTCTGTCCATTCTGCTCTTGAGGTGCCGGCAAGGTTTGGTTAGCAAACCCCATTCTCCTGTGTGGACAGGTCTCTACGGCATGGTCTCGTGCTCCACACACCAAACACAATCCGTTTGCCCTCGGGCAATTCTGCTGGGAGTGTCCTGGTTTCTGGCAAAAGTTACAGATAAGACCTGGTCGAGCCATCTGGTAAGGAACTGCTCTGAATGGCTGCCCTAGCCTGGACCTTCGCCGCTCTGACGGTCCTCTCTCTACCCACCGGTACAAACGGCCTCTTCATGGCCTGGTTCTTCATCTGATCCTCCTGCTTCTTCTCTAACCCACGCTCCACCTCTCGAGCAATGGTGAGAACCTCTGAATAGGTCTTCAGCCGCTGGGGCATCAAGAGGACCTGTAAGTCCACCTGCAGACCTTGCTGGAACCGGCTTGCCCTCTTCTCTCCTCATCCGTCACCATGTACGGGGCAAAGCGGCTCAGTCTGAGAAACTCCGCGACATACTCATCCACGGACTTGTTCCCTTGTTGTAGTCTGATGAACTGCTCCTCCATGTCCTTCTGAGCAGTAGCAGGGAAGAATCGACTGTAGAAGCTCTTGGAGAAAGTTCCCAGGAGACAGGCTTCTCCAATCTGGCCTCTCGGCCAACCCCAAGTCCGGGCTATGTCCTTCAGCTGAATCTTGGCAACCCACTCCACTTGGTTCTCCTTAGGCACTCGGGCGGCGTTCAGCAAATCAGTGGTGTCCGTCAACCATTGTTCAGCATCCAATGGTTTCTCCGACTCCCGTGAAATGGTCGGTTGTAGCCGCCGAAATCTGACCGTTTCCCAGCCTTTGCTCCTTTGGGGCTGCCAACTCCTGCCTGAGGAGCTCAGTCTGCTGCTGCTGGTTCTCCATCATGGTCTGAATGACCTTCAGGATATCAGCACTCTCTCCTCCTACGGGTCCATTCGGTACTTGCCCGATGTTGTTACGACCCGATCGCCTCTCCATACCGAAAGGGATAAGATCTGGAATTGGAAACAAATGAAAGGAGTTTAGGACACGAGGAAATGAATCAAGGACGGAATCAAGGAGGACTAGACAACTTTGTCATTGTAGTTGGCATTAGCAAATTACTAGAATTTGTCACTTGATTGTACTTTTAGGTTTGAGAGCCTAGGCTCTGATACCAACCTGTAACGCCCCGATCCCACGGATACGGGGACGTCACTGCACGCATATACGTAGGTCAGAAGGTGCCCCCACGTATATACGCTAAGCATTAAGTACAACAAGTATCAGAGTACAACACAAAGCGTGGTATATTCATATGCCAACTTACAAGATACAAATACAAGGTTATACAAGTTATGATAAGCAACATCACTTTACAAGTGTCTTTTATCACAACCCAAGTCCAAAAGGAACGATTTACA